>KZ505724.1:302745-421581 GCA_002844005.1 Limosa lapponica baueri
TCCAGATCATTGATAAAGATGTTGAAGAGAACCGGCCCCAGTACCGAGCCCTGTGGGACACCACTCGTGACCGGTCGCCAACTGGACTTCATTCCATTCACCACCACTCTCTGGGCCCGGCCCTCCAGCCAGTTTTTAACCCAGCGGAGAGTGGATGCTCTGAAAATTCAGTTTGGACAGCCTGAGCTATCCAGGGCTTGGTCCGTGCTTTCTTCCAGGCATCACGGAGCTGCTCTGCTGGGATCACCAGTTCAGACAACCTCTACTCTGTGAATATGCTTGCTACCAGAGTACTTGGAGCTGCATGGACAACTTTTGGACAGGCTAGTCATGGCTATTTCAGAAAATAGCAGCCCAAAGACTAGCCCTGATCCACCACAGTGTGTGTAATGTGGAATCATGGAATAATTCACTTGAAAGGGGTGCTGGAGATCATCTAGTCCAATGTTCTACTCAAAGCATGGCTAACTTAAAAGTTTTAGGGCGGGTTGTCACTATTCATTCCTATTGCTTAAAGCAATAGATTTTTAATATATTCTGCCTAACCTTTTTGAGAAACCCTTCATTAAATATTTTCATTATGCAAAATGTAAAGGAATGTGTCCATTTATTAAGCAGGCAGAAAAATAAACAGCATATTTATACATAATATTTTTATTGTAGAATAATCTTAGTGAATTTAGATAAAATCCTGGTTCAGATAGAATTATTGTAAAAATCCATGTTGTCATCAGTTTAAAACAATAGCTGGTCATTAAAATTTAACTATTTCTGTGATTCAGTGTGATTTAAAAGGAATTTACAGTGATTTAAGTGATGAAAGTAAAAGTTAATGGCTCAGTTTATGGGTTTTTTTTGTCTGTGTCAGGAACACTAAATGTATTTCAGAATAATTCACAATGCTGTTTTTAGTTCTGAATTAAATTGTGATGTAGCTCGTCTCCTTGAAACAGATGAAATACAGCATATGTTGTACTTGGAACTTACTTTGTTGCTTTGTATTTATTATTGATTGCTAAAATACATATAGTTGAATATGTAATATAGGAAAATAACTGATTTTTAATTTAGGTTTTCATTTTTATTTTCAGGGATTGGATTTTGCAGCCTTCACAGGGCACATGTTTGTTGGCATCTGCCTTGTTGTTCTGGTCTCCTTTCCTTTTCTCAGACTTCTTTACTGGAACAAAAAACTTTACAATAAAGAGCCGAGTGAAATTGTTGGTAAGTGTGAGCATGAAAACATTTTTATTATCATTACATTGAATGCGTGCTAAATAGAAACTGAGTGGTGCCTACTACAATGTTGTCCTCAGGTGGAAGTGCTCACTCTCCTTCAGTCTCTGAACATTAATTTTTTAACTAATAATTTAATTTTTTTTTGTCATGATATTTTCTGACTTTTAGAAATGGAAATTTTGCTGGTGCTAGGGTTGAGGTGTTGATATGAATAATTAAATATATTTCAAAATTTATAGGGATATTTTACATCATTTATAGCCATAGGCCTGAATACCAGGGTGTTCTGAATTGCAACAGATAATATCTGCTCGAGGTGCTGAGTTCACAACCTAGCTTTAAAAATATCCCATGTTTCCCTTATGAGAAGCATAGTGCACTAATGCATTCAGTCACCGCTTATTTTCTTCCACTGGATTTTTTTTAAGCAGTCTTTTCCTGGTCTGTGGTCAGTGAAGGACATTTCCTCAAGAGCAGAAGAACTTTTCAAGTTCTTTCCAGCTTGTCTCTGTGGCTGTTCCAACCCTAAATTTCCCAGGGGTATAATTTCTATATTTGTATAATTCCGTAGCACTAAATCTATGGGGTTTTTTTAGGTTGGTCACTTCAGTAGTCTCTAAAAGTCTTGATAAAGCTGTTTCAATGGCTGTTGAGTATGTTGGTCCCTTTTTGTCTTCATGCTTTTATGCCTTTCTATTCAGTCATTTTTAAGATTTCATCATTATTCTCAGGCTTCTGTCTGGGTGATGAAACTTAATAATAACCCCCAAATGTTCACAATTTCTTTACAAGGTAAGAAATAATTCACTAAGCATAATTTCTTAGCAAGCTTTGTACAAAGATAGCTGAGTATAACTGTTTCTTCCCTGGGATTGACGTTTTTTTCACTTTTGGATGCAGAAGACACAGGATTCAGGCTTCCACTGACCATGCAACAGATTTTTTAATATGCCGTACAACATCTCTGAACCTCTGTGTGTGTGTGGTGTGCGTTTAGTATGGGGAGGACAACTTTTGATATGGTTGATATAACTTGGCTTCATTTGTAATCTGTGGAGAAAGATAAGCCCTTCTAAAGACTAATGTAGCTGTCTACAACAGGACAGATATTTCTGATAAACTTCTGGCCCCCAGAAGTTTACTTCTCTCTTTTGAGTCTAAGGGGAGTCCAAGGTGACTAACTCAGTGGTAGAGATCTTCTTGAGAGGTAACTGATTTAGGAAAAATGAGTACCACTTGTAGTGACTTCCCGTGTTCCAGGGAAAGTTACCTTTAGGAGCAGGACTCTATTAAAAAGACAGAACTGACAGTCCTCTCCTCAGTGGTTTGTACCATGTCTTTTGAATCTCATCTGATAGAAAGGTCAGATAAGAGATTTCACTGCTTAGGAAGTTAGCTCTTGGGCAGACATTTGGTTTTGACAGATCTCAGTGCCCATTCAGCACAAGGCACATTTAGCCTACCTGTTCACAGCTCTAGGGGCCAAAGTCTTTCCCAGTATTAAGAACCAAAGCCCTTTTTGAGGTGTTCTAGAGGTGATACTACCTGTCTGTTTTCTAAGAGAATTAAGGAGAATTTTCCTTGTATATATTTGCTTGGTATGAGCTGAGGGGTTCTGCACGCTTGGGAGATTTGATCCTGAGAGCAAGAGAAACTCAGTCCCTAAAATGCCTAGATATTTCCCTGTGACATACAAAGTAAGATTTTTCAGCAAGTCATCAAGAATCTTCTTTTCCTACCTTCTCATACCAGGGAGGGTGTTGCAAGAAATCTTTCTTATCTTGTAAATAAATCTATTGACTATATACTTCTAGGTCAAAGAAAGAAAAGACTCTATTTACCCATAGAGAAAAAGGATAGGACACTTCTGGCTCACCTCAGTTTACTCTACACCATCTTCCATTCAAATAGTTAGCATTTTATCTTGGGTGCCAGGAATGCCTTTAGAGAAAGTAAGTCACTGAAGATTGGCAGTGTTAACATGCAGAAAGGCATGCTCTCCTCTTCTAGCCATAGATGTACCTAAAATTTGTCAATTTTAAATAAGTAATGTTGAGTTTTGTCTTATGGGAAAGCATGATTACCTCAAAAGGAATCCATAAAAAAACGAAATAATAAACATTGCAAGCTGTATATCATGGGTGAGTGATCTTCCTACTTGTCTGGCCAAAGTTAGTACTTTGAAGAGAGGTGAAAAAGCTATGTGATAAAAAATATCCACTGCCAAGCTGTCACCAATAGACTGCTGAAATGCATAATCTGAACAGGCGGGGAGTTGGCTCATGTTCCTATTGTTCCTTCTCTTCTTCATACTTGTGGATGAAAAGCTGGACATGAGCAGGCAATGGGCACTTGCAGCCCAGAAAGCCAACCATGTCCTGGACTGTATCAAAAACAGGGTGTCCAGCAGGTCGAGGGAGATCAGAGAATCACAGAATCATATGGGGTTGGAAGGGACGTCTGGAGATTGTCTAGTCCAACCCCCCTGCCAGAGCAGGTCCACCTAGAGCAGGTTACGCAGGAACTTGTCCAGGCAGGTTTTGAATGTCTCTAGAGAAGGAGACTCCACCACATCCCTGGACAGCCTATTCCAGTGCTCTGCCACCCTCAAAGTAAAGAAGTTCCTCCTCCTGTTTAGGTGGAACTTCTTATATTCAAGTTTGTGTCCATTTCCTCTTGTCCCTGGGCACCACTGATAAAAGACTGGCCCCATCCCCTTGACACCCTCCCTTTAAGTATTTAAAAGCGTTGAGTAGATCCCCCCTCAGCCTCCTCTTTTCCAGACTAAAAAGACCCAAGTCCCTCAGCTTCTCCTCGTAAGGGAGATGCTCCAGGCCCCTAATCATCTTCATTGCCCTTCGCTGTACCCTCTCCAGCAGTTGCCTGTCCTTCTTGAACTGAGGAGTCCAGAACTGGACACAGTACTCCAGATGGGGCCTCACCAGGGCAGAGTAGAGGGGCAGGATAACCTCTCTTGACCTGCTGGTCACACTCTTCTTGATGCACCTCAGGATGCCATTGGCCTTCTTGGCCACAAGGGCACATTGCTGGCTCATGGTCATCCTATTGTCCACCAGGACTCCCAGGTCTTTCTCCTCAGAGGTGCTCTCTAGCAAGTCAACCCCCAACCTGTAGTGGTGCATGGGGTTATTTCTCCCCAGGTGCAGCACCCTACACTTGCCTTTATTGAATTTCATCCAGTTCCTCTCTGCCCAACTCTCCAGCCTGTCCAGGTCTCGCTGTATGGCAGCACAGCCCTCCATCGTGTCAACGACTCCTCCCAGTTTTGTATCATCAGCAAACTTGCTGAGGGTACACTCCATTCCCTCATCCAGGTCATTGATGAATATATTGAAGAGGACTGGACCCAGTACTGGCCCCTGAGGGACTCCACTTGTTACAGACCTCCAACTAGATTCTGTGTCCCTAATAAGAACTCTCTGAGCTCTGTCTTTCAGCCAGTTTTCAATCCACCTCACTGTCCATTCCTCTAATCCAGACTTCCTAAGCTTATCTATGAGGATGCTGTGGGAGACTGTGTCAAAAGCCTTGCTGAAGTCAATGTAGACAACATCCACTGCCCTCCCCTCATCTATCCAACCAGTGATGCCATCATAGAAGGCTATCAGGTTAGTCAGACATGACTTCCCCTTGGTGAATCCATGTCGACTACTTCCGATAGCTTTCTTTTCCTCCATATGCTTTGAGATGATGCCCAGAATGAGTCATTCCATCATCTTTCCAGGGATGGAGGTGAGGCTGACTGGCCTGTAGTTTCCCGCGTCTTCCTTCCTGTTCTTTTTGAAGATTGGGTTAACATTGGCTTTCCTCCGGTCCTCAGGCACCTCACCCATTCACCAGGACCTTTCGATGATTCTGCCCCTCTACTGTGCCCTGGTGAGACCCCACCTGGAGTACTGCGTCCAGCTCTGGAGCCCTCAGCCCAGGAAAGACAGGTCTATACCTTTTGGAACAGGTCCAGAGTAGGGCCACAATAATCATCAGAGGGCTGGAGCACCCCTCCTATGAGGACAGGCTGAGAGAGTTGGGGTTGTTCAGCCCAGAGAAGAGAAGGCTCTGGGGAGACCTTATAGCAGCCTTTCAGTACTTAAAGGGGGCTTATAAGAAAAATGTGGGCAAGCTTTTTAGCAGGGCCTGTTGTGATAAGACAAGGGGTAATGGTTTTAAACTAAAAGAGGGTAGATTTAGACTAGATATAAGGAATAAATTGAAGGGTAGTGAAACACTAGAACAAGTTGCCCAGAGAGGTGGTAGATGCCTTATTCCTGGAAACATTCAAAGTCAGGTTGGATGGGGGTCTGAGCAACCTGATCTAGTTGAAGATGTCCCTGCTCATTGCAGGGTGGTTGGACTAGTTTACTGTTAAAGGTCCCTTCTAACGCAAATAATTCTATGATTCTTTATCAAAATACTAAATATAGAGCAAGTTCCTACCTGTTCTACACTCTACAGAGCTCAAGAATGAGACTCCTTTGCGGAAGAGATAATCTCTGGAAAAGGAATTGTGTTTTAGTTGGGGAGAAAAGGAACCCTTCCACCTCCAAGATAAAACCCTTTGTAATTATGCATCATTAAAAAAAATTATTACTTTTCTTTGTTGCCTGGAAGTGTATTATTAAATCTTTGGTATTCAGCAATTTTTTGTAATGTCCCCACTTTCTTATTTAAAAAGAATTAATTTGCTTTTATTAATTTCTTATTTTCTAATAAAAGTCATAGCTTCATGGACATTTCCATGAATAACTAGAGTTGTTATATACTTAAATTGTCTTTAAAAGTGCCAGCTTGCAAAGAGTCTTGAGATAAATAATATCTAAACAGTCAGAAAATACATTCTGCCAACTGTGAGCCATTTTGATCCTGACATAATAGCACTACTTTGTGAATATGCAATTTATAAAATGGAATGGTTATTTTTTTCTTTCATCTATAAATATTTAAAACATATGTGTTTGATTTTTAAGAAGACGAGTATGTGTAACAATTTTTTTATTAATTTGAATAGTACAATTTATTCACTGACATAATATTTTTGCCAGTGAGACATTGTACACTTTTAAGAGGCTAGCACTTTTCCCTCAATTCATCAAAGTAATTTTTGTTACTTGTAGCTTAGTATGTTCAGGTATAGCAGTCTCCCAGTCAGTATACCATGTGTTCCTTCTCATAATCAGCTGTTCCTCCATTGCTGTGAAGCTAATCAGTAGCTGTTCAATTAGAGCAAATGCTAAAGCACTACTATTTCTATTGAAATTTTCTGTGAAAGGGGAAGAGAAAGAGACAAACACAGCTCCATTAAGAGGTAGCTGTTGTGGTTTGGATTTGCAGAATGTGCTCCAAGGTGCTTTCAGGGGTCCTTCCATCTCAGATTGCAACGATTCTGTGATAACTTCAAATAGCTTGTTTGAAGCAGCTGTTTTAATCAACTAAATACCAGCCTTCCCTCAGCCTGCCCCCAATTAGCAATTAAACAATATATGAGAGACTTAATTGGTATATTATTCTGCCCAGAATTTTTTCACTGTGCTGTAAGCTTTTATTCTGTTGCTTTGGACTATGTAGATTATTGGGAATGGATAAGCACTAATTTTAAGAATAGACAATGCCGTTATTCTGATGATACATTGGCAGATTAATTTCAGTGATGTGTGCTGTCAGTGTCTTTAAACTGTTGGTTTCAGACTGAGCTGCAGCACCTATGCAGCAGAAAAAAAACATGTTCCTTCCCCAGGAGCCACTATCTATCTGCAGTAGCTTAAAGTGGGGCATATTGCAAAGAAAAAACAATCTGAAGAACTCATCCATGAAAGAGAAAATAAAATTATTTTTAAGAATGAAGGGATGTTTTGAGGACTTTTTTGAGTGCAACTTCCAGCTGATAAACCCGCAACTTGTTCTGTGTGATGCAGAAAAAGATGCTAGGGTTAGGGTAGTAAGCTGAGAAGGTTTTGAAAGTGTTTATGTACTTTTCCAAAAGAATATTTAAGGGGGAATAATAACATATGAGTGGAAGAGGAATTAAACTTGCTGTTCCCCACCCTGAAACTTGAAACCAAAGTTTTACTTCCCTTAAGGGTTAACAATACATAATTTAGTCCCTGGGAAGCATGACAATACACTGTTATGTCTCAGCTATCAAGCTGCGGAGATGTGGACTTCAGTGTTTGGGAAGGTCACTATCCCCAGAAGAGTGGGTGGCACATGGTCTACTGACAAGTATTACTATTGCCATTTTTTTCCAAAGAGGAAAAGCTTTCTCTTAACGCAACAACTTACTTGACACCAGCTCCCCATTTCTCCTGTGTTGCTTGCCCCAGTTTCTGATTGTTTCACTGGCTGAAAGAGAGACCCACAGTTGAAGCAGGAATGGTGATGCCAGAAGAGGGGGGAACACGTTGTTCCCTCTGGTGTAGCTCACTGTCTGCAGCATCTGGGAAAATACTGCTATGGTAGCATGATAGTCAGTGTGTAAAGCCAACAACAGAAGGAATTTTCTAATTAATCATAGTCATGTGTAAAGTGCTTAATGTGTGAAAAACACAGTGCTGTTTCCCACAACATGAAATGTGGTAACCAGATGAGAGAGCAAATCTGTTTCTTTCTTCCATGTGGAGCTTTACAGCTGCTTCTCTAAGAGAAGAAATGAGAGAGGAGGAGGGGAAAAAGAAGTACAAAACTAGAAATGAAAAGGTAGAAAGTCTAGAAGAGAAAAGCAGTAGGGGAACAATAATTGAGGGTTGTCAGACATGTGCAACCAATAGGACTGTGCTGGCTGCAGCCTCAAGATGTCCAGGCATTGTTCCTGGACTTAGAGTATGTACTGCTCACATTGGGCCTCATTTTGCATGCCATGTCCGAAGAATGGCACAGCTAAGTGAAGGTAAAGAGAGAAAACAAGGTAAAACTGAAAAACTTGTTTACCTCTTAGTGTCTGGTGAATTTCCCCTTCTTTACTCCATAGTGACTACAAATGCCTGCTATAGTACTTTGTGCTGCACACAATTGACCAACCACAGGCATCGTCAACTGTAATTGTAGCTGACCACAAGGTATACTCAGTGGTGTCTTTATTATTTTGTCCATGTGAATCCCCTTGCTCATCACAGCTCTGAGAGGAATGGTCCCCAGGGCAGGTGGCTGTGATTAAAGGGTTAACAACTTTGTTGTTTTGTTGGGGCATGGGATGTCCAGGTGGCCTCTGCATGGTCTAAAGTGGTGCCTGCCCTCATGCCATGCCCTGAAGCATGACATACAACCTTTTGGTTTAATGCTGGAGAAGAACTACTGTAATGACTTGAAAAAAGCCCCCCCCAAACATTATCTAGGGCTACAAGGACACTGTAGAGGCTCAGAGGGGACCGAGGGTAAAGTGTTACGTAGCACAGCTGCGTGGGCTGCTCGGGGTCAGAGAACCATCTTCAGTCCTGTTTTAGTTAGTAACATATTTGTAACCATAGGAACCACTTGCTAGAATCAGTGAGGGGTACATTAAGTACCTAGCTGGATTAAGTACATTGATAAATCTCAGTCCTGAGGTGCTTCTGTACTTCACTCACTGCCATTAAAGCACTATTAGTATTTTAATGTAAGTCCTGAAAGTAGTGGTTTGTCCTCACTTGAAAGTTGGTTCAGGTAAGGAGACCAGAAGGCAGATTATGCAGAGAATAATGTCCAAAGAAAGGAATATTTCAAGATATTTTCAAGCATTTAAGTCCAAACTCAATCTGGATGGCACTTTTGCGATATTCATTGCACTCTACTGTCCCCACCTAAGACGTTAAATTAATGGGAATATATGGGAAACATTTTTAAATCTTGAAGAACCATGGAATAGGAAAAACTTTTTTTTTTTTTTTTTGGTAGATATTAACAATGAATAGGTAATGGTTTAACTCTCCTACTGTCGACCATAGCATGCTAAACTAAAAGATGCAACTTCCTTGTGACTTATCTTGGGATCTAACATTGCATCTTTTTGTTACATACTATGTCTTTTATTTTAAAGAACTGTAAGACTTTCAGTCTCAAAGGAACTAAGTAGTCTTATGATCCCAGCAGACTTCTTCTACACTCCTTTGTGGATAACCTATCAGGTCTACCAGAGTCATGGTTCTATGTTTGAAAATGTAAAATACAAAAGTCTGGTTTTTATTATATATGCCTTCAACAGCTCACCTAATGATCAGGAATGAAAACAAGTGTAATCATTTACTTTACACAGGTAGAAGATTTTTATATTGTTAAACATTTTAGATCATTTTGCGTTTAAAATCCTTTGATATGTCCTTTGTACTGCTTTAAAGTTAATGGAGTATTCCCCATGGAAAGAGGAAATGTTGATCTGTCTTTTCTTGTTTCCAGATTATAAAAGCAGTGTTCTGTCATTACAGAATAAGGGAAATATGTTAGTCTCGTTATTTGGTTAGTGCGTTGATAATGTAGCCATCACAAAAAGGCAGCTGCAATATCATTTTACCTGCCTCTTGTAGAAAGGAAGTATAATGCAGTGGCATTTTGAATCAATTGAGCAGCACTTCACAATTTCATTATACACATTTTTCATGGAAGGAATCAGTACAGAGAAATCAATAGCGGGAGGTAAAAATTTAGGAAGTGGTGCCTCCTGTTTCTTTTGCAGCATTTGTCCTCCTGGATTTTTGCACTCATATCACAACTGTGGAACGATTGCAGAGCTATACAGCAGTTGGCGAGACATGGCCTTTTCATTAACAGTGTTTTGATGAAGTTATGACAAAATTTTTTTGCTTTACTCTGATAGCTCTGCAGCTCATAAGATCTTCCTGATACACAGAGCTTAAGAGAACAATTTGGGTAAATCTAACATGTGCTCCGTATCTTTTTGCTGCAGAGAGCTTTCACGGTGATTATGTTTCAAATAAAAGTGTAAAGTTGACAGATTTTTGAATTATTTCTGCCATTTTTATTTATCAAAATGAGCTGAACTTATTAGTCACTATTTTTACATTTAAACATGTTGCTAAAAGATACGTTGAGTCTGAAGTCTTTATTATTTTGTTCTTCATTTTGCCCTATTAAAAGCACTAGATGAGGATCTTTTGGATTATGGGAGTTGTCCTCTTCAGGGTGTATCTTTTCATGATTCTTTTTACTTTAATAGGACTTTGGGAATACCATCTTTAGGTGGCTGCTTGCAGAACTTTTTTTTTTTCTTTTCTCTTTTTTTTCTTACCTCAGCAGTAGTTTTATGATTGGAATATATCTATTCACTTTTGAGCAGAGGATAGTGAATTGAACAAAGATTTTTTTTTTGTTTGATTGTGAGACTTGAACTTTAATGGAAAACATTGGCTAAATTGGTTTTGGTTGATAAGTCTAGCAGTCTAAGTTAAAATTTTTTGATAGTGAGTAAACTGGAATTATTTTTCTAGATTTCAAACCTTATGAAAATTTTTTGAAACAAACCACACTAGAACTTAAGATAAATGAATATTCTACACTGAGACTCTCTACTCTCTACTTGAGACTCTACACTGAGAATGAACCCCTGCCATTCTCAGTGTAACAGAGTATTGTGATCACATTAGGCAAGTCCTAATGAGTGCACATGAAACTTAAATATACACAGATTCCTGCTTTTAAAAGATAGAGGACAATAAAGGAGACTAAGGGGCAAGAACACAAGGACTGGAATAACTTTGTGGCTCTAAGTCTGACTTACCCAGAGAAGAGAACAGACCCCATATCACCTGAGGGAGATCCCATGCCTTGTTCAGGAGCAAACCGACTGAAGAGTAATGTATGTCTTTATCAACCATCGTGAAATGAGAGATCTAACCCTCTTTAATATCTGCAGATTACTCTCAGTGCTACATGACCATCATAGAGGTATTAAATTGACTATTCCCTTATAAAATGCAGGGATAGGCTAGCAGCATTGTAGATTCTTTCAGTAGCTGAAATTACAGGGGGGAAATCCAAAACACAGTGAGGAAAAATTCCAGTTACATTTTTAAGGAGAAGGATACTTGCAGTTTTGCAGCTTTCCAAACAGCTTAACTCCTGGGGCTGCTGCAGCCTGCCCCAGCTTGCCCAGAAGAAAATTCCTGGGGGGCGACTTAGGTGTGGGGCACCACCTGAGCTTTGCAGTTTTCTGCCCGGGCTCCAGCTGCTTTGCTGTAGGGAAGAGGATGTCCTGTAAATCCTGTACCATGGATGCAATCCCATGCTGGGCAACCGAACTGGCATTAAGTGCCTCGGTGACCAAATGGGGCTCCAGCTGTTGGACTTTGAGTCGAAAAGCTTACATAAATGTTCTGTGTTGCTTTATGCAACATTGTGCAGATTTCTTGCATTCTTTCGCAACTATTTAGCTGAAGAAGGCAAAACGTGTTTTGTTTGCCGTCTTACTCAAAGGAATAAACACAAGGACATTTCAGGCATATTTTTTCAGAAGTAGAGCCTTATGTTTGCGTCCTGTTGAGGGGCAGTGCCTCTAGAAGAGAGACATGAATTGTTGAGCTGGAAAATCCCTCAAAGTGAATTCTTCCTACACTTGGGTTTCACATCTTTCACTTGGTTTCTGTGCTGTTAAAATGCAGATGACACTTACTGTCTAATAATGATTAGAGGATTAATTACTGTATCCTATACTTGATACTATTATATCCTATAGTATCAAGGATTGAAAAATTACTCAAAATGGTAGATATTACTAGTACTAGATTAAGCTATAAGTTGTGGTACTTAATCTGCTTTTCAGTTAACATTTAAACAGAAGTATTCTTTTTCTGAGAAGTTAGCTAAGAAAAAGTATTGCTTTACTGAAAAAAGTTAAGCCACAATAGCATGTGGAGAAAAAACAACCCCACATTCAGAGGAACGTGCTTTGCACGTCATTAATCACAGCCCAGCAGTGCAAACTTGTGTTGCTTGCAAAAAGGTGGTTAGTGTATTTAGTGCACTTGGAAGTTAAATATTGCCATTTTATGGTAATTCTTATTGTCTCATCAAGGTTGGTCATGTTATTCTGAGTATCTTCAATTAACAAGACTGGCCTTTTCAGATTCGGAGGCTGGGAATTAATCACACTCAGTTTTTGAGGATGTTTTCTTTCTTATTGGCAGTCAGGTGGGAGGGAATGTGTGATTACTCTAAATGAAAATCTATCTGACTATTAATTGTCAGACTGCAGAAAGAATATGCATTTTAAAATGAAACTTAATGTTTTCTAGGACGCAGAAAGTGTTTTCTAAAATGCCACAGCTCAGGTCAATAGCTGAAACTTCATTAAATTCAGAGCGTCCAAGATATCGTACCTGTGGTTTCCATGGTAAAATATAATAAATGATAAATCCAGAACAGATTAGTAGCATAGGGTTTAAAATTTTGCTGATTCTTTATTTGATCCTAGAACTAAACCAAAAAATATTCTTTTCTTGTTGGAAATAGACTTTCTGGGTAAAAAAAAAAAAAAAGAAAGAAAAAGAAAAGAAAAGAAAACTTTTGTGAAATAATAATGTTAGGTATATTGCTGTGGTGCATTGTGGGTTTTATGAGTCTACCACGTTCACAACAATTTTAGTAACATAATGGGCTGAACTCCCTGACTGAGCTGCAGCTCTCCTGTTTTCTTTTATGCCAGATCACTGCATACTAAACTTCCTTATATCACTCCAATTACTGCTACTACAGTTGCAGTTAAATGTTAATTTGTCTGCTTTAATGATAAACTGCCATGAAAGGTACATGCCATACACACATACCATTTCAATTATTATCAATAGACCTAGCAGTTGTAGGATAAATTGGTTAATAGGCCAATCCACCGTAAAGCTAACCCTGTGAAAACCCTACAGATTGGGTTTTGTTGGACGAGTGAGTGGAGTGAGCTTGTCCTGCTGTAACATGACCATTAGATCCCATCTGAGATCTGGGGAGGTGACAAGAACTCATAGAGACGGGGAAATGGGATGCGAGACCTACCTGTTCAGGGGCAGTCAAATGCTGTCCTTATGCGGCCTTAGCCATAATTTCAAAGTGATTGATAAAGCCTGCAGTTGCATTAAGCCCTTGCCCATGATGTGTAACATAGTGTGTTATAAAAGATAAGGTGTTCCCAAACTCTAGGGGTTGCTGCCTAAACAAGTTTGCAAGACCTGAAATGAGAGAAGTATAGAAAGGCCCAAAGGTTTTTGGCTGGGTTCAGTGTTCTCACTGAGCTCAAGGGTCCTGTGTTACATGTCCTTCAAAACAAAAGCTACTGTTAATACATATGTATCACCTAATTCCATAATGGGCTATTACGATAGGAGTATGCATGAAAGAGAAATAGGAGAAACATTCTGTGTGATGGCCTAGAAAATGTCTTCACAGATTATTACCGCAACAGCAGTCACAGTATAAAAGATGTATCAGCTGTTCTGATTTTCAAAGGACATTTTGCTCTGAAGTAAATTCCACAGCAGGCACATCCTTGGGATGTTTAGAAAACTAATGTCTGAACAATCAAGCATGCACTTGCCGCACATAAAGGCGAGATCAAAGGCATGTGAAGACACATATGTATTTTTTAACATAGACCAGAAAGTACCAGCCTGACCTTGTTGAACCTGCTGATAAACCCCACGGCTCTTCAGACATGGAACAGGAATGTGCAAGGCAAATCATGGTGCTCTCCAGGTTTGTTTGTGGCACAGATACAGTGATGCTAGCTGTCCCTTTCTGAAGGAGAGAAGAGAAACATTCTTGGTATAAAAATAACTGCTGGGGATCTGCATCTCTGTTGGATGATGAAAGATTCAGCTTTCTTCCATCAGCAAAATCCTCGGTGAAATTTCAGTTGGAAAGGGTGGGTAGAAATGCTACAACAGGATGAACAGACATGATCAGAAAAGGTGTTGTAGCAAAGACAAGCTATTGGAAAACAGGATAGCGAACTAGATAATCATAGCTCATGAGCATTTGCCAGAGAAAAAGAAAAACCCACACACTTGGACTGTTGATGAGATGCTTTCAAAGTAACAGTCTGATTGACCTGAAAATTGCATGAAAAAGCAATACGCAAACTTCCATTCATGTACTGAGAAGGTTCTCCCCTTCACCTGCTTTGATTAAAAACGGAAGTATCTGTCTTGTTCAGGCGACGGCAGCATCTAGGATCATAGAAATATTTCTTTCACCACAAAGGGCTCAGGAAACTCTTTCAAAGAAAAAAAATTTGCCTGGGAAGTTGCACAGGAGAGTGCGCAAAAAAGCCACATTTCAGCTTTTGTCCATCTAGTCTGCCTCATCTATATGGGAAGGAACGGCTTCCAAGCTTGCGATTTCAGACCAGTTTCATGGTGAATGTAATGAAGAAGAAGTTGCCAATTGAAATACCTTGTTGCCCCATTGACCAGAAACTGTGGAGCTGAAGCAGACCCCAAACATGTGGTCACTAAGTTATTTCAGAAATTGCTATGCAAATTCAGAGACTTAAAATTTAATCTCACCATTTTACTAAAGAAAAAATGTCACAATTTCTGAGGTTTCAAATATGGGGTTTTTGCACAGTTCTCATCCACTCTAATCCTCAATAACAGTTGGGTTTTTTAATTTTTTTTTTTTTATTCTTCTATGGGGAACAGAATATCAGCTGTGGCCTGAAGCTCTGTCACTTCCTTGTTTATATTCTGGAAGAGAATGGAAAATCACTGTTGCTCTATTTGTGTGTGTCACAAATGTTGATGGAAAAGTAAATGAAGACCTTGACAGGGTCTCCACACAAAGTCATGTGGATCCTTTGACAAACGACCTAACCACATTTTAATACAATTTAGTAGATTACATTATGCTCCTGGTAAGAATCACCAGATGTATTACAAAGGATAGTGGTAGATTCTGCACCTCTTTTAGGTAGATTCTGAACCTCTGTGGTTCAGCTGTGAATATCTTCTTGGAAGAAACGCTTTAGTTGAGCACTAGTGCTTTAATAACCTGGGATAGTCATTGGGCTTCAGATGGTGTGAATTTACATTTCTGATCTTGCATTGTAAAGCTCAGTCAAAGATTACCATTTTGATGGATGTGTGCTCATCTACAGTTATGAACCATACAAAATATGAGTCAATTGCTGTTCAGATCCCTTTTTCATGTCAACTGTTCATGCTCTGAACATGTTTACTTTTGCTTTTAAATGTTTGACTTCTGTCAAGTCTAATTCCCAGTTATGGTCAATCTCTACGTGATTCACCCTGTATTATTATTATAAATACTTGGTCACAAAGGAAGAGGGGGGAATTAAATACATTTAATGCTATTTTTGATAGTAAGTACCGCAAACCACTAGGGTTTTGCAGCAGTAAATGTTAATATCACTGCCTACATCAAAATGTGTTTAAATATTTCTTCTGCTATTACATAATTAATTTTTTAATAAATAATGCATATTGTTTGTATACATGGTGCAAAGATTTTCACATCCATTTCTGAGGATAAGAACAATTTGCTGACTGAACAGGGATCTTAAGATATAAAGCAATGAATTCTTGACAGACTGTCTTCAATGATATGAAATGTGAAAGGAAGAGAAACGAAGGGTGAGGAAACATCCTGTTGCTTCATCAGGAAGCATTTGTGCACACAGTTTCTGAATGAATATTCTGTTTTTACTTCTTTAGTGATTTCCTGGAAAATCCAAAGCTTTTTTTTGGCATGCCCAGTCTGAAATCCTTCTGAACAGGAACACATGCTTTTCAGTCATTCTCCAAGGCCTTGATAATACTTGGGGGAACACACAAAAAAACCCAAAAAACGTTGAGAATCCTGACAAGATTTTGGAGAGTGATTTCAAGTCTTAATCAGTCTGTCTGAACTTACACAGGATCAGATATCATTCAGGTTTGCATTCAGGTGATGGTAGCTGTATTTATGGATATTTTCAGTGCCTAAGAATTAAGTCCTCTTTGGAAACCTTTAAAATGTTATTAAACGCTATTCCATAAGACAGTGCTAAATTTCAGTTTTACCTTACATTGATAAAATTGCCTGTATGAACATAGAGTGAATGGAAACATGTTGTCCATTCTGAATACAGTGAAGGAACATTTGCTGGAATTCCTAACTACTAAGTGACTAGTGTCTTGTTAGCAGTATATATTGCTATATATTAGCAATCATATTGGTAGTTTATTTTCTGATGAAAAATGAATGTGATTGTCTTGGTTTGAGGTAAAGCAGAGCTAATTTTCTGTTCAGTAATTTTACTTTTTTAGCTGGGCCTCTTCTAACTAACTAATCTCATAAATCTCTTTATCTCTTCCTCTCCTCTCTTTTTTCTAGAGGGGGGAGGGAGGGGACATCTGTCATTCTGATTGGTCAATCTGGCCAAAACCATGACAGTGATTTTAGCACTAAAGCTTGTGGAAGGCATTTGCAAGCATTTGAAGACAGTACTTCTTTGGAAAAGGACTTTGAGATTAGTTTATTTAAAATTTTGAAATGTTTCTATATATTTTTCATTCCCTCCAGCTCTGCAAAATGAATGGTAAAAGCAAATTCCTATGTGGAAAATTGTTGGGAAACCATTCTAATAATTTTAACAGCTTTGAGTCCAGGGCATGTTACACATATTTTGTGCGTCTCTGGTTTCATATGCATTATACCTGCATATAAGTGATTTTTTTATATGTATATATATGTACCTGAAGATTAGTGATTTTGCTTCTTTTTAGAGCTAAAGCATGAGATCTATGTTTGGAGACTGACTGCACAGCGCATTAACCCAGCCAGCAGAGAGGAGACTGCCGTGAAATGCCTCTTGATGCAGAAGGTGCTGACTCTGGAGATGCTCCTGAGGAAGAAGCTGAGGACGTTTCACAGGTGAGTGGGGACCAGCGTGTCCCACTTCCCCTGCTCTGACCCTCAGTGGGGACAAACTGCAGGCACAGGCAGTTTGCTGGACTGGCAGGGAGCTCCTGCTTACCTCAGCCTCATCTCAGGGGTAATATTTTGGTTTGGTCAATGCACCAAGGGCTCACTTCCTGTAATTTTAGGCAGAGCTGAAAGTGAAGGCTCCCCAAAAGTGATTGTCCTCCTGTACTCAGCACTGGTGAGGCCTCACCTCAAGTACTGTGTCCAGTTTTGGACACCTCACTGCAAAAAAGACATTGAGGTGCTGGAGCAGTTCCAGAGAAGGACAACAACACTGGTGAGGGGTCTGGAGAACAAGTCTTATTAGGAGCAGCCGAGGGAGCTGGGGTTGTTCAGCCTGGAGAAAAGGAGGCTGAGGGGAGAGCTTATCGCTCTCTACAACTACCTGAAAGGAGGTTGTAGAAAGGCGGGGATTGCTCTCTTCTCCCAAGTCACAGGCGATAGGACAAGAGGAAATGGCCTCCAGTTGTGCCAGGGGAGGTTCAGATTGGATATTAGGAAAAATTTTTATGCTGAAAGGGTTATTAAGCATTGGAATGGGCTGCCTGGGGAAGTGGTTGAGGCACCATCCCTGGAGGTATTTAAAAGATGGGTTGACATAGTGTTTAGTGACATGGTTTAGTGATGGTTTTTTTATCAGAGTTAGGTTGATGGTTGGACTAGATGATCTTGAAGGTCCCTTCCAACCTAGATAATTATATGATTCTATGATTCAGGGATCTTCTCTGGGACAATACCTATATTCTGAGCTGTCTCTTGATCAGATGTGTGTTGGGACAGAGCCCTCCTCATCCTCAATAAAATACAAAGTATTTTAGGACAAACCACATGTACAAGGCCCGGAAAATAATGTCAATATGACCTAAATGTAAAGGCCTAGAAATTTCAGGTAGTTTTTGGTCTAAAAAGATTACAAATATGTCATTAGACTTTTCCTTGCAATTGCGGCTTCAGTGTAGTAAAATGCTGTAATTTCTTTTTTACTGAAAAATTCAAGTGTTCTTCAGTGAACTGCTGAGTTTGAAAAATGTCACCAGTGAATTGTTTCATTTTAAAATTATTTTTTAATCAAATCTTCAGTGTGAACTTGAGTGCAGGCATAATTAACCATTTCTGTATAGAAAAGGAGTCTTTATAAACTTGGACTAACAAAAATACTAACCTTATTTTGTTTATGTTCCAAAAACACCAGCTGTCATGCTGTGGAATTTGGTGACTGAAAATAGCAGGGATAAATATTCTGAAAACAAATTGATAAAGTAAAGTGAAACTGAAATAATTAATTTTCACTAATAAACATGTTAAATAGGCAGTATGAGCAAGGACATGTAAATACGATTTCTTAAACTATTCCAGCGATAAGATGACTTTTGTTTACATGGTTCTTTGCTGATTTTGTGCACTTTGAATTGAGTGACAGAACTACTACTTCAAGACAAAAAAGGCTGTTAAAATTACCTCCTTTTTGAAAGATTATAACAAATTATTAGACTTTATGACACTCTAAAGAAGACATTTCTGGAGTATAAATACAAATTGTATATTTAATCTTGAAAATCAGGATTGCTCCAGCACAGTACATTTACAGCAATGTAAAAATTCATTACCATTAACAACAATGCTCCTGAACTGCAAACCCCAAGGCTTTTTGCTGGAGGGCTGACTATGCTGATAACACGATGAAGTTATTTGGATCTAAAAAAGCTTCATTATAAAATGCAAATGGAAAATCTTGTTCTGACTTGATGTTAGCACAGAGCCCTTGTTTTATCGCAGCAGGGCACACATCAACTCCTGAAACTATTAAGAGGCCTACATATTGCATATAGTCAGATCCTGTACCGAGGGTCATACTCTGGAGGCTAGCTCCTTCCAAGAACCGAAGGGCTTGTGTATAAATGGAGCATGGTACAAAAGTGGAGTCTTAAGTGAACACTCATGGGAATTTTTCTGCTGGCCATGACTCCTTTGTGGTATGAGCTACTCTGTATGGGAGAAAGGGTGATCTGTTTGGGATGAGAGGGTTTTATTCCAACACTCTTGGCAGAGCTCTGATTTCACTCTGGAAAAAGCCGGTGTTATTTTCTTTCAGGCAAATTTCACAAGAAGATAAAAACTGGGAAACAAATATTCAAGAACTCCAGAAAAAAGTAAGTAGATGGCAGTTTTTCTGAGTATCTGTGTAAGCAGAACTGTGCCTTTATACAGAGGGAGTGCTTTGAATCTAATGCAAATTTAATAACTCATGATCGCAGAAAAGCTGGCAGTCTGGCTGGCTGGCTGGCTTCTTGGTGGGATGGGGTTACTGAACTACGTTGTGAGGTTTTGTTAGGTTTTATATTTTTGTTCCTTAGAAAAATATCATTTAAAGGATCAATAAATGATTTAGCAGTGTTTTCTTAAATTTTTAATCCATGTCTAGAAAGGCTCAGAAGGTGCCAATAGGTTGTTTATAACCACGATGCATGACAACAGAGTATACTCCTGCTGATGTACAAAAATACCAACTCTAATTTACTACACTGTCTGTGACACACCTGTTTTATTAGTCAAGTAGGGATAAACCACTTGGATAAATCCTGTTCTCTTTACTGTGCACTCATTAACACCATCTAAATCTTTATGCTGAAGCTGGGTCTGATGATGTGTAAACTCTGTAGTGGGATTAATTTGACCTAAATTTAATTGTCTAAATGTCACATCCCCTCCACCTCACTGACATCACTAATGAATCCAGACCTGTGTTTGGGAGCTCAAGTCCTTGGCTGGGACATTACTGTCCTATGTGTCACACCAAAACAGAACAAAACCAACAAGATTTCTTATTAGATTTTACACCTTTTTCAAGGCATTGCGTAGAAGACCTTTTAAAAGAATGGAGACTTACTTGTACTTTAGTAAAACTTTAAACTATGTGAAAAGAGAGGGGGACTCAGGCTGTGAGAAGGTCATTCCCTGGGTTGGTGGCAAAAGTGAGATTGGAGCAGAGAAGCAGAGTCACTGTGGAAAGTGTTGGGTCTGAGGGAGAGAGCATGAGGAGATCGGCACAGGGATGTAGGAACTGGGCATGTGGGTTGTAAAGCTCAGCAATTATAAGCCTTGGCTACCTGGGAAAGACTAATGTTGAGATTAGTATGTTAATGGGCATGCAGAACATAGAAGACATTGCTAGTAGCGTTGCCTCTTTATTATAATAGTCACTCAACACATCCCATCACAAGGTTTGGCTTGGGTTACTTTTGGCTTTGCCACACTCAGAGCCAATGGATTATGGGCTTGTCATGTCCATCAAAGTTGTACAGGAGGCATGAAAGATCTGACCTCTAGACTACATTATATGTTTTCAAAACGTATGTGCAACCAAGGGTGATTTTGTTCAGTGTCATGAAACCACAGAATGCCCAGAGTGCCCTCTGTAGTAGGAATTGCTTTTCAACCTTGCTTCTCCTACAGAAATGAAATTGTGATGAGAGTAGCTGAACACAACTGAATCTATTTAGGAGGTGCATGCTACTTGCATCTCTTAGATCACATTGGGCCACATATTCATGTTTTTTATAAGTATACATGAAATGCTTGAATTTAAATATTTTTGTATTTTATGCTGAAGAGGAATATACAATACAGGAACAGAAGTTTGTGCTTCACACGTGTTTTTGTGAACTCTATGCATAATAGATAGCTCCTTCTGTAATACAGTTATTAATTTTTTTCTCCCCGTCTACAGCACAGAATAACGGACACAATTCTTCTCATCAAATGCCTGGCTGTTCTGGGATGTGTTATCCTTATGTTTTTTCTCAACTCATTTGTTCCAGGCATCTACCTAGATCTTGGTAAGTTTCAAAGTTTTGTTCTGTTTAAGTGAAACAAACAATCTCCCACCAAAAAAAACCAGTTACATTTTTCCGAGTCTGGATCTTTCCAGAAAGCCTTTTTCTGTATGTCTCTGGTCTTGCAATTCCACCAGGTTAATCAGAACATCAGTTTCTCAGAACAGGTTTTCAAAATATAGTCACGTCCCAGTCACCCTAGGAGGAATAACAGAGAGCGCTCATGACTTCCTTTTTCTGACTTCCCGATACTAACGAGCTGGCTAAGCATTACAGAATGAGCAAATCTGACCTTGGCATCATTGCACTGTAGGTTTGAGTGAATGACCAAGATGTATTATAGAGATCAGAAGATAATCACTCCATGGAAGAACAAAAAAGTAGTCTGGCATTATTTCTTAAGTATAGATAACTGTTTGTATAGTTTCCAGTCTGCATTACTTTATCACTGGAATAAATAATTTCCCAAAATAAAGTCAGGAAGACACTGTGTATGTGTGAAAAAAAAGTATCTGTGTGCATACTTTCTATGTATAGACCTCTATATGCAGGTTTTTACACAGCTAGTTGTATACCTGTTTGAGAACAGGCTTTGTATATCCTGAAAACAGAACCAAATTAAAGCTCAAATTTAACTGAAGGACAGACATGAAACCTACCTGTGCATCAACCCTATAAAAAGTTAAAAATACTTTTTGTCTGCTGACCACTTGAAAGTTATGGAATTTCAGATTTATGTTTTTTTAAGCAATCTGAATTTCCCCACTGTGTACATCCATCCCAGTGGCCGAAAGATGCAACAGTCTTGAAGAGTAATAACTCATAATCAATAAAACATTGATTAAATCATTATATACACAGATACTACATTGAAATCCATTTTTGTTATGCAAAATATAGTGCTAGTTATAGCTGTGCATTGGTGATCAAGTTGCAAACAAGACCTTCCATACCTACTGCTGACACTTCCGCTGTATTGACTAGCTTAGAAGGGTACCAGTAGCAGAAGGCTGTTCTCTCTGCTGGGACCCAGGGAAACACCAGTGTTGTGTATTGCCGACACCAGTGGGAGGTTATGGACTACTGTGTCCAGAGCAATGTGTTTTAATAGGTATAGTTTTGCTGCTAAACATGTTTGTTCCAGGGACCGATCCCTAGCCTGCAGGCCTTAGATGTGCAGGATAGCTTGAGTCCACACTGCTCAGACCTTGTCCCCTCAATGCAGACTAGCCATATCTCCACAGCAAGACAATTCGCCCTGTGTTTCCTCCTGACATTGTATGTATGGGTTAATTAATTTTTATGCTCACAGTGAGAGCAGTTTTGTAGCCGAGCAGAGCTGTGTTTTAAGATTATGAGTCTGAGGGTATACATTGTATTATCTGGCACATGTGATGGAGTTTGGGTGCATGAAGCCACCAGATATAACATTGGAGTAATTGCACAGAGCTAAGATCCAAACCTGATCCAGACTCACCAATGCTGCTGTTTGGGTTTGATTCCTGAAATAAATTGTCTCCTGAACTGCATCTTAGTTTAATTTTTATCTCAGATGAAACAGGCTGGGTGACTGCAAAAAAGCCTGGGGGAAAGGCAACACTTTCACAGGGGAGACTGGGGGACCAGGACCTTGCTGTGGACTTGGGCTAAGCCACTATCTAGCAGTGTCAGTACACCCAGCATGACCTTGTTGGCACGCAGTGGAAGTCCTGGTGCCCTGGAGCAGTATGAAGTTAGGAAAGGGGCCATGTCAGCCGGGCTTTTTTTCCCTCATTTCAGCCAGTGCCACAGCTGCTATGGCAGCTTCCCTGTTCCAGAGTATTTGCCACAGAAATGGGCAATTTCAGCCCATAAAGATTATTGGCTGTTAAGAAGTTAAACGGTATACTGACGTATTATAACAGCAAAAGTGCTATATTACTAAGGTGAGGAAGACGCAGAAACTGAAGACATTTGAAGGCATTTGAAGTCATGGTGGCTAAGAACATAAGGAAGGCCTTCAACTCAGCAATTTAAGAAATCCATTTTCACCCTTAATTTTCTGTCTCAGATAAGTGGACACAGAACCATTTCTTGAATTAAACCTAACACCTGTAAGTGTTTTTTTAAAAACCACAGACAGTCAGTAAAGACCATACAACATTGGTTGCATATGCTCCTGGTAAGATATTCTTTCAAAATGGCAAAGCGGTTGGAGTTAATACTAGAAGAAACTTAATAACTAATGATTGTTTTTTGTCCTACTTTATGTCATTATAATAAATGAAAACAAATGGCATGGCTGGCAGTGCAGGTTTCTATTATTCACTAGCTGATCTTCAACTGCAACCTTGAAAGTGAATAGGGACTGTATGTGTTCTGTATAATTTCTCCCTGTTCTGTATTCATGGCAAACCTGTCAGATTAATGAATAAATATTATTAAAGCATGCACATAATTTCTATTAACAATTAATGAATCCTGCAAACTTATACTGAGATCTCATTGGTGATTCCGGAATTCCACTATCTTGATGATAGCTGTCACTTATTTATCATTACCGAAGTAGTGCCGCTGTGAGTCTCTATGGATTTTAGTCCTTCAGTGCATGGAAATGATTTTCCTAAAATACAGTACATCTTGTACTTTGATGGTTTGTGTAAATTTGTTCAATATGTTTTTCTCATAAAAATGAAAGTAGATTGTAGTTCAGTGTTTAATTTTCTACCAGAATAATGTTTCATACAGAGGCTGAAGTGTTAGAAATCTAATAACTTTTAATTGCATTTGGTAGAGTGAATTAGAAAGATTATAGAATTCTTTATCAGTCCCCAGCCTTGATACAATTTTTCCATTATGAACTTGGAATCATTACTATAATTTGAGGGAAATGACATTTTAATTTAAATAATAAAATTTGCATACTTAGCTGCCTTTTAAAATGCAGAACACTTTCCTACTTGGTTTCTTGTACCTGTTCATCAATTTATTTTGTCTAATTCTATGAAATATCTATGTTAATGAAAGACTAGTACTGAGACTTTAAATAAACAGGTATGGGAAACTTTAAGACTTCTACAGTGCTTTCATTCTGCCTCATGGGATTTTAATTTATTGATAAAGCATTGATAAATCATCTGAGAAAAAATGACAAAAGATGAAAGTAAAGGCCCTTTGAGGATTGTATCTGGCTCCTATTTTAACTTTAACTTTTAGGCAGGCGTGTCTGGAGCTTTGAACTATAATGAGATCCCCACAAAGATACAAAAGATTTTAAAAGTAAAATAAAGCAAGATTTTGTTGAAATTTAAACTAGATTATTATTATTTATTTTTTTTTAATAGAGGATGCTCAAAGTGATTGGGTCAGAAAGAATACACAAAATCAATTTATAACCTACTTTCTTCTGTTTTTGTGGGGCAGGTCCTTCCTCTTTGGTTTGGTTTCAGCCAGTTCAATGAGTTGCTGTGAACTCTGCAATTCCTTCTAGTATCCATGAAGAGGGACCCATCACCTCTGTGGCCCTGCTTTTTTCTGCCCCAATCCTTTTAGACCCCCTCACTCCTGCTCCCTTCCACCTCCGGACACCCCTTTCCAAGGGCCAGGCTGAACAGTTTCTGAAACAGGGGAAGGTCCTTTACTCCTTTTAGAGGGTTGCAACAGACTCTGCTGCTCTCATCTTCAAGAAACAAGGTGTAAACCAAGAGCAAACAAAAGAGATATTGCTGTTTCAGAGAAGAGATACTGTCTCTGTAGACAGAGACAGACCGCTGGAAGCTGGAAAAATATGCCAGAAGAAATGCAAGTGTGTATTTGCCTTATTTATATATTCATTCCCATGCTATTGCCACTGGCTTCCCTGTTGGAGACAGAACTCTTGCCTAGGTGAACCTTTGGTATTACTATCTATGGCTGTTCTCATGTTCCTCTGATGAATTAATTATTTATGCAAGAGGACAGGGAGGGATTTTTGGACTCACTGAATTCCACAATTTAAGACTGCTATTTGCTCCAGCCCCAGAAGAAGACAGAATTTCAAATCATAAATCTTGAGGGAGATATCTTGGCTTTTTTTTGCTTCTGCAGAGGGGTTATGTCTTCACACTATTGCCTGGGCCCATTCTGGTATCTTTGGTGCCATGGATTTCTGTGATCCGTCAGACATTAATGTTTAAGGTCATTACCTTCAGTTGCCTTTAAAATAGTCTCTGGAAGAGGTCAGTAATCTGTGGAGGTGATCAACAGCTGTGATTCACCTGACCTACTTTAAAGGTGTAATTCATGAAATGATTCACCTTACCCTATGTCATTTCACTCTTTGTATCCTAGAGGGAGTCTTCTCAAGCTATACTAAGTTTTAGCTGTAGATACTTAAAAACAAAACCCACAACAGCTAGATGGACATTTGGCTTGATAATTGATTACTTTCACTTTTAACTAAAATCAACTTTGGTGTTATTAATGAAATCCATGTTAACAAAAACCCCTAAACTTCTGAAATTTTTAAAAATGTATGGTTTTATTCTTTTAACTAACTAACATGATCGCTATGACCTTTCTGGGTAGTAGGACAAGTTCTATAAATCAGCACTCCATGTCACTTCTGCCAAGCAAACATCCTAGGTCAAAATTTTCCACTTTGTCCTTTCTCTAAACCTAAAATCCCTCAATATTTACAGACAAAGGTTATCTTGTTTCATGAGACCTCATTTTTGTAGTTAAATCTAGTTTTTTTGGAAAAATCTCATCTTCTATATATACTGTCATTTAACTTCTTACTCTGGGCTTGGTCTGCAAATTTTGCTGCAGATACTTTTGAGGATCTGAAACTCTCTTTTTGCAATTTATCTTAACTAGTTTTATGATTGACACATTTTAAAACTGTGACTGAAATAGGGGAAAAGTAGGAAAATAAAAATTTTCATTTAATTTAAACTGACTTGTGTTTGTTTTGCAGGCCATGTTGTGCAGAGCTACTTTTAATTTTATTGCCAGAGCATTAAATGCATGGAGAAATGTGTTCTGTTGCTCTAGACATAAAAGACTCCTGTTGTATTGTCACTCCTTTGGATGCCAGTTGTCATATTTCCTGACTCATTTCCATAATTTACAGAAAAATTGTTGAAATTCACATGAGAAATTAAATACCTTAATTGAAAAGGGCTTCAGCAGAACAAAAAAAAAACCCCAAATTATGTCTGCAGAGAATGGTATGCAAATTATAGCAAAAATTTTGTCTTAACCTGCAGAGAGGAGTGACGGTTCAAATTCAGGGACTGGATCTGAAGTTTCTCCCATATAATTTCTCTTGATTTTCATCCTGCTTTTGTTTAAGTGGACACGCACAATTTTCAGCTTACACTGTAATTTATCTAGGTGAACCAATAATTATAATAGAGTTGGGACTGAGTGGCACTTGTCTGGTAGCTTGCTTAGTGATGAAGGAAAGGGCTGCACTGCCCAAGAGTGCTTCACCAACTAGCTTAAAATTGCTAATGAATCACAGAATGTCAGAAGCTCTGTATCAATATTTACTTGGCTTAGAAACATTGAAGCTAGTTCTCCCTTACTGCAGCCTGCTAAGATTTTAACAACTTCATCCGTTTTCTCTTCTGCAACATTTTTGGTAAGGAGCTCTCTGCAGCACTGATTCTTCCCTAACGACTTTGAGACAGACAGGTATGGTCAGTATGTGTAACACCTTGCATAAGAGTTAGCAGTGCTGTATCCAATGACAGAAACCTTAAACTTAAAGATCTTTGACTAAATTATTTAATGCTATAAGCTAAAAAAGAACTAATATTGCACAAGTGAAATAAATGTAGTTTGTGTGGTTTTGTTCTGAATATGCAGCCTAGAAAGCTGCCTAAGATGAACTCTAATAAGCTTTTCCCCCAGCTTTTATCTGGGCCCTGGGACAGAGTATGCATTTGAACTTGTGCTAAAATTACTTTAGAATGGGGAAAATGTTTTTTAACTTGAACCACACCCCCACAGCTCTGTGAGATACATTCTGCTTCATGGTGTGAAGGAGAACTTCTCAGGACCAAAAGATTTATAAATGGTCACGGAGAAGGAGCACAGGGCTGAGAAAGGTGTGGACAAATCCCATTACTCTGAAGGGTGCCCAGTGCCAACATCAAAGCATCCATAAGCCTTTTATTTTTACACTTTGAATTATTATTCTGGAACTTTTTTCTCATCTGCTGTCACTGATAAATAGATTAAACTACATTGTATAAATCTGACACTATTTACAAGCAATAAAATAATATATGCAGAAACAAACAGCTCTCTAATATTGTGTGTTTCTACCCATAGAGAGGGAGGAAAAGAGAAAGTGTTCTTATTTTGGAAATGTTTTGTTTCAGGTGAATTTTTGCGATAGTTAAAATGAAAGGTTCATTATAGATCTAGTCAACGTTACTAAGGAGTTATTTTATAAAATATTTGAAAAAAACAGATCAATTTAATAAGCTGTTGTATAATTTTTTAATGCTTAAGAAAAAAAGAAAATCCTAGCGAGACATCTATTAAACTATAAAAACTGGTGAATAACATAGATTTAAGAAAGCATAAGCTTAATGTCAGAAGCGACATTGTTAAGTTTAGCACATCTTATATTTCACATCTTATATCGCTATGTCCTCAGTGTAAAAAGTGCACATTTGCTCTTTAATTTGTCAGTGAATCTAACATTTATTCCAGGTTATCTAGAGTCTGTAATATTAATCAATTTTAGCTGAGGAGAGCTTGTTGGTATTGACTGCTGAGTATCTGCTCAAATGATACTGAATTATAAACTGTACTCAAAGCTGTCACAAGAAATATTTTAGTTTCCTTGTCTTTTTTCCACCCATTTATTTTTTTCATTCACTTTGTAAATCTTTCAAACATAAATTAAGGAACAGGATGCAAAGCCTGGGAAGCAATATTTGTGGACCTTTTCTATAAAGCTAAACATTTCAGCTTGGATAATTTGTGGTTGCCTGGAAACTCCTTCACACATTTCAGTAAAGTAGATGGTTTTAGTCTGCAAAACATTTGGATTAGGGATGCCTTCTCTGTATACGGCAGAAGGCTCCCACTTTCAAAGTATTAGTGGTGATGTTACGCTTGTGATATTGTGAGCAAAAAGAGCAACATTCCTAATACCTGGAGCTAAGAATTTATTGTTAGTCTAATTAAAAGTTGTATCAGTGTAGCAAAACACAATAAACAATTACTGTTAGTCCTCTTATGATAATGTTAACACTTACAGTCCAAATTATCTAATTAATACAAAACAAAACTCATTAAAAATATACAGGTAAAACTGTTGTAAAAAAATAAATTGCAAAACCCCCCCAAACCCAAAATATTTGCCCTTATATTCTGATATTAAAGTCACCCTTTGATGCTCTGCAGGGTGTTAAGGTTCACAGGTTTAGACTGGGAGGACTCACAACAAAGTGTTGATATCTTCAGGTCTTAGCTGGGCTAAGCATGGTAGGGTGTCTTTCTCCTTTTTACCGGGAGGTGAATAGTGTTGATGTTTATGGTTTCTTCCTCCCTGTGCTTGGGTCCACTTAAGCCCATTTTTATATATTTTCTAAAGCTTTACACTTTGCTTTTTCAAATTTTGGTCTTCAGGTCTGCATTATACCACATTTTATCATATGTGATGTGTTGTACATATGCTACATACTAGTTTCTTGTGCTTTTTGTTACCCTTAAAATGGGTTTTGTCCATCTCCTAATTTTGCTCTATCATCTAACCACCGTTGAGCTGCTGATAAACCTCCGGCCTTTGTTATTATTCTATACATCCCTTTTAGGCTGCAATTAGTTATCCTGCTCACTCTTATCTGCGGCAACTTCTTTCTTCTCCTACCATTGTCTATTAACGCTCCACCTCCATGAAGCTGTGATACTGCTTTCCATGACTCAAGTGGTTTCTTTAGTTCCTGACCTGACAATGGCAAAGAGAACAACAAATTGTAGCATCTGATAAAAGTGTCCAGCCTAAGGTAGTAAGATATAGTAAGATTAGAACCATGCTTTTAGGCACTTCTCTTTGAAAGTCCTCAGCCCTTTCTGGTGACCTTTCCAGGTCCCTGCAATTCTGCTTGCAGGGGCTGATCTGCAGCCCCTTTCCCCAGGTGGTATCAGCTACAACTGTCAGTGGAGTCTGGCATATTTGTCACCATTTAGTGCTCTTCCTCTCCCTGCTCTTGCTTAATTTCTCTACTGTTTTATCTGTTCTGGAATACAATGGTGTTGGCTTAAGTTGTCTAGTACTTTTGCATTGAGGTCAAGAAGAGCACTGCATGTGACTGACCTGCTGGCCTCTGAGTATGTAGTATGGAGAATTTGATTGCACTGTGAAGATGCAGATTGTTGCTTTAAAATGAGAAGGAACATAACTGAATTAAGACTTAGTACATCTTTGATTCATGGTGATGTTGAAAAAAATCTTGATACAGTGTATACGAATATAAGTTAAAAGTAAATTTGACAATTATTTTGTAATAGTGAGAATGTTGGAATGGAAATAAGCTGATGCAGTCAGCATTGACTCAGGCTCCAGTCAAGTCTGGTCCAGATCTTAGTTATTCCCCCTTCGCAGCATAAGACTCTGCTCCTGGAAATAAAAGAAATCTGCTTTCCATGATCCTTGCAAACTTAATTTCTTTTAGGATAGTCTTCAAAAAATTCTGCCCTTGAAATTGTGCAGTCATCTTGACAAACATGTAATTAAGCATGGAAAATATCCTCTATCCTTGCAGCTGCCCATGTACTTGACGAGAAAAAAACAAGAACCAGTAACAGTTCTATCTGCTAGTGCAGTTTTTGTGTTTTATTGCTTACTTCTGGAAAAGTTGACCTTTCCTCTATCTTGATATTTGCATCTTCTGAAATTATTTTTGGTTCACAAGAGTCAATGGGGCTATGGCAATAGAGTGTGTTTGTTTGCAGTGACCTTTACTGAGGAAACCATAAATTTTTTAGACTTACGGATTGGTGCAATATACAGAGCTATATACCTGTCAACCCATCTTCCCTGTAAATGCAGTGCCTAGCTATAGCAATCTCTAACCAGGGTTTCTTTCTATCTTGAATGCCACCCATGAAATTGTGTTTGGAGAATTAACAAAGTTAGGTGTTGATACTGCAATACAAGGGTGAATGTGATTTCCGCATTCTGACCTCATGGTATTACAGCCATGCAACAAAGTCCAGCCCATCTTTTCCTAATGTACATGTGCTGATCTGTGATTACAGAGCAGCTAGTCCTCTGCCTCCTTGTTTTATGCTGCACTTCTGGTTTTTAGCATTGAAGTTGCTTTCTACCAGCATCGGTTTCTGTTTCTTTTGCCTTGTGTGGGGTTATAGTTTCCACTAACTTTTTTCATGTTCTTTCAATCCTCTTCTATTGTACCAAGCATTTCCTGTTGTGGTGCAATCTGATCTGGACTGGCATCATCACCAAGGAGCAGACTTACACTTTGGTGTTACACCTGGGCAGTGTGCCCAGGTGGCCAAGAAAGCCAACGGCATCCTGGCTTGTATTGGAAATACTGTGACCAGCAGAAGTAGGGAGGTGATTGTGCCCCTGTACTCAGCACTGGTGAGGCCACACCTGGAGTATTGTGTCCAGTTTTGGGCACCTCAATACAAGAGAGATATCGAGGTGCTGGAGCGAGTGCAGAGGAGGGCAACGAAGCTGGTGAAGGGCCTGGAAAAAAAATCATATGAAGAGCGGTTGAAGGATCTGGGACTGTTTAGTATGAGGAAGAGGAGGCTGAGGGTAGACCTCATCACTCTCTACAACTACTTGAAAGGACACTGTAGAGAAGTTGGTGCTGGTCTCTTCTCACAGGTAATTAATGACAGAACAAGAGGGAATGGCTTCAAGCTCCAACAGGGTAGGTTTAGACTGAACATTAGGAAAGAATTTTTCACAGAAAGAGTGGTTGGGCATTGGAATAGGCTGCCCAGGGAGGTGGTTGAGTCACCATCCCTGGATGTGTTTAAGAGCTGTTTAGATGTGGTGTTGGGGGATTTGGTATAGGGGAGAACTTTGTAGAGTAGGGTAGATGGTTGGACTCGATGATCCCAAGGGTCTCTTCCAACCTAGACGATTCTATGATTCTAAATAGCACAGAACAACTGAAAATGATTTATTCAAAGCTAAGCCCTTGAAAAGAAACTGCTCAAAAGTCCAGCAAGTTGCTTTGTAAGAGGGCAACTTTATAAAAAAAAAAGAATGTTAAAGATAAAACAGTGCTTATCAGTTCACAAAAAGTATTACTTATAAACATTCAGCGTGATTTCAGAATGTATATTTTCAGGCATGCCTGATAAAATAAAACAAAAAATTACAGAAACGGAAATACAGGACATTTTCATTCACATTCAGAACTATAGATGAAACATATTCCGTGAGTAGAGCAAGCACTACTAGAAATATGACTTTGATTTAACTTTTTCACCCAAATATTTCTATATGCATTTATAAGAACATAGTTGAGTGTGTGCTTTGGATAACATTACAACTACACCATAGTATATGAAGGACTGGCACAGATCCTTAGGCTAAATTTTGAGAGGTTGTGGAGTTAATCAGAATTCTTCTGATTAAGCTGTTGGAACACAGTAATGGACTTTACTTCTTCATATATTCAATAACATGCTGTGTAAACAATTATTGAAAGGTAAGTGCCAAATATGTTTTAGCTGGTAAGCTTATTATGGACATTGTGGGCTAAAAGGGTTTCTACACTTCACAAAAAGTTGGTGTGGCCATTTTGACAAATAGGGAATTGTTAAGGTCACAGAAAAAGAATATCATACTTTGCTCAGAGACAAATGTCTAAAACCATCAGTGTGTCAGTCCCATTGTTTACAGATAGGAGTACTGTATTTTCACTTGGCAGAAGCTGGTCTAGCTGATTTTTAGAAAACTCATTTATCAACTGCTATAAATATGTGACCCTGAATACCGTGTAGCCTGAATCTTCCTTGCTACTATTACTCCTCCTGGCTTCCTCTTGTCCTACCAACTGCTGCAGCCACAAACAGGTTGCACTCTGCCCAAGGGAGCAGCCTGGTACAAACCCAAAGGCTTGCCAGGACTCATTTAATCTGCTTGTCTTTGAGATAAATATCCTGGATTCTTGAAATTTTTCCTCAAAAGTCAACTTTTCAGACTGTTGATTGTACTTACTTCTCTGCCTTGTATTTCCCAATGAGTACACATCTTTCTTAAAGTTTATCTTGTTAGGGTTTACCAGGGATGAAGAGAGCAGAGGTTGCTTCACAAGACTGGCCATTTATCATCCTGATTTTGTATTTCAGTGGGCAATTAGGTTCAGCTGTGATCCACTGTATTTCTTGAGTCTTTTCTGCAGGTCTGCTAGGCATCCAGTAGCTTCCCACCCTGGATTTGTGCAGTTTTAACTCTTCCTACCAAATGTAGCACCCTGTGCCTGTCTTTCTTGAGCAACACACTGTTTTGCCTAGGCCAGCGTTGAGATCATGCAATGTCATCCTGGCTTTGGCTTTCAGTGCATTTCAGTTTCCACAAAAGTGAATTTTAAGTGTCCCCTCAGTATTCATAAAGACATTATTTCAAATTCTGTGCACGTAAAGTGAACATACAGTATCTACATGTTCACATTGTTAGAAAGAAGCTTATTATGCTTTTCAGCTGGTCGTAGGTCAGACGAAATTACTTGTACTAAGGAACACAAATTTTTCTTAATGAGCATTTGAAAGGCCTACAGATTACACAGTAATTTTTTTCTTTCATTTCTTTCTCTTTCACCTACCTTCCTCCCACATATTCTAGACTTCTATTTGATTCTGTTAGATTGTTTTCTATTTTCAAGTTCCTCTGCTTGATTATTTCAAAATATATATTCTTTTTTTGAGTAGGATTGCAATTGTATTCTCATCATGAACTATTTATTGTTCCAAAGGTGGTTTTTCCTACTGGGTAAAGTGTATGAGAAAAGCAAAGCACTCAAGCTATTTCTACTGTACTTTTTTTTTCTGGCCCCAGGCAGAAGACATAGGAATCTTTTTTTCTGAAGAATGCATTATAAATTTTCAAGGTGAATTTTAGAATAAAATTTCATTTTATTTTTTCCTAAAATAAATAGAACTGTCACTGTCTTCAACAGGTACCATATCAGTGCAGAAATGGAATTTAGATTCAGTTTCTCTCCATGTTTTATTTCCAGAACATCAACTGATATGAAACAGAGGCACTAAAAGGCAGTAAAGGAAGTGGTCTTTGGAACTATAAATGGGCTTTGCTTTCACTATAGTAACAAAAAGTTAGTTCTTGAAATTATTTCTATTTCTCTTCCTCTTGGCTACTTTTTTGTGGCCCAGTAAGCTAGAAAATAAATGATCAGAGAAGACAGTCTTTAATGTATCCTAGTACTTTTAATTCTTAAAAAAAAAGAAGGAATAGCTTCAAGTTGAATCCAGGGCAAAAACAAAGATACCCAAATATATAAAACACAGATATAGTATGTACTAAAAGGTATTGTGAATAGAGATTGTGCTTGAAGTCCCCCAAATTCCTTGAGAGACTTCCTCCTTCCTCTCCCCTTCTCTGCACTCCTACCCTGTGCCCTTCCTCAGAGAGATGGGTAACTGCATCTCTGGTCTGCAGGCATAGCAAGGAAAGCAAATATACTCTGAACAGCCTGTGTATGTAGACTGAAATAAGCTCTGTGCAACCAGAACTGGCAGCTGATGTGTTTGAGCCTCTGGAGACCTGTACTTGCCAGGGCACTGCAAGAGGACACATCCCTTGCCCCTCCATATTCCCAGGGAACAATATTGTAAGGCAGGGCACTGTTCTCTCATGGAGAGCCATGTGTGTGCGGCTAATACATGCTGATAACACTCATGGTGCTAAAAAATGCCTGGCTCTATCCACTTCTTGTGCTGTTCAATTATATTTCATTAGCTTTAGCGAATAATTGTTATCTCTGTATAGCATGTTCATATTGATTTGTTTTCATCGGAGGCAGGAGGGTAGAAATAATGCCAAGATATTATCACAGATTGTTCCAGAACTACTGAGAAATTGCTGTTCTTTAATTCTTCACTTTGTTTGTACTTACATACAAAATCTATGTGACAAAATGTAATGTTGTCACTTACATTTGTACAAAATAGCAGTAAAATTCTGCTACCAAGCTCCTGATCTGCATACGTCTACTTCCCCTTGAAGTATTTCTCTGGCAGGAATTGCCAGCATCTTTATTTACTTACGGCGGAGTTGGACCCACCATTCTTTACTTGAATTCAAAGAGCAGCCAAGACTTGACAGTCAGAAGAAAATTAGGCACTGCATTTCCATGACCCCTTTCTTTGTGTTCAGAGAAAATAACTATTTAATTTTCATGGACAGATTCACTTTGTTTTTGGAAAGACAGTAAAACAACTAATGCTAGCAAAAAGGCCTGGTGGACAGGAACTGACAGTTCTCTCCTCACTTTCTTTTGCTACGTCGGGAACTCAGGGAGTACTCCTCTTCCTGGCGTTTGTAGCTGTTTTTGCAGTCTGTACACATACCCAGAGTCCAGTGCACAAAGAAATGCATACATTTGCAGCTTGTACCAGAATCCAGTATTCATCCTGAGCAGTACAGAGTATTACAACTGTTAGATCAGTCCTGGAGTCCCTTTCCAGTAGGTGGTAAAATGCTGTGCTTTGCAAGAAAATTTGGGACCAGCAATTCCCACCCCACTCTCTTTTGTGGCTGTTTTTGCTCCCCTCCTCCCTTGCAACATGATGCTCGTTTATGAGCTATTTTTGACCACACACTTTGATTAGATCACTGTGACCGAAGCAGGGAGCAGATTGGCTCAGCTTGCAGCAGGGCAGAGTTTCTGACTTTGCAGTTGAGCAGAGCTGGCTCTGAGACATGGCTTTTGGATGCAGTGAGGCACTTGAACCAAATTTTACACAAACAATCCAGAACAATGTGGGAGCTGAAGCCACAAAATTTGGGATACAAAATTATTTTGGTTTTCAGCTCTCTGCTTAGCTTCGGCTTTGTTTCCACCTATATGGTGGTATTTCTGCTGACAAGCCATTACATTTCCTAGTCCTTCATACCTGCTCCCTTAGGATGATTTCCTGCATCTCCTTGTAGATTAGGTTTGCACCAGGCTAAAGGAAAAACTTGCTGTGAGAGTTGCTTATCAAGGAAATGGCAAAAACTTATCAAGTGATCCGCCATGTGGAAGTTTTTTAAGAAGAGAGCGCTTCTTGAAAGGGGAGAGCTTCTCTTCTTGGGGAGAGAGCCAGGGAAGGGAAAAGTCATTAATAGTTCTAGAAAATGTGGTTTCAGCCAAGCAGAGAGGACAGCAGCCAGGTTAGGGGCATTAAGAGTAGACTCGAACTGGGGACAAGATGGCACTTGCAGACGCCTGAGAGAAAAGAAATAGGTTATTGACTGAAGAGTCTCAGTGTCACTGAGAGCTTTTTGGTTTTGGAGCCAAACAATGCAACAAATATGATTTCGCTGCTGCGCAAATACCGCAGCAGAAAACAAAACCACCCCAAAGCATGAAAACCGGAGCTGTCAAGCTAAATCGTTTAGCACTCCTTGCCAAACAGACCAGCCAGAGTCACTCCTGAGCTGCTGGTTTCAGCTTTTGGGCAGGTCTGGTTGCCAGCACTGAGCCTCAATATTTTCAGCAGATGTTCCTTACTGATCACACTTAACCTGAAATTCTCATTTAAAGAGTGCGATATGTCAGGGAAAGCTTCCAAAATGTACTTGAGAGGCCAAAATATGTTCTTTGATTAGGGAATACTTATGTGACACTGTATAGGATTTTTTGGACCAAATAGTTAATGTTAACAGCTTCATGAACAGTGAGAACCTTTGGTATCTTTATATCTTTTATATTTAAATATTATTTAAATGGAATATAGCTTAATTTTAAACTGCTGTTATGTGTTTGGATCTCCTTCTTTTAACTTAATGGGAAATGGTTATGCATAAGCTCTAAGTTGAATGGCCTAATATTTTATGAATCAGTCTTCTATCTCTGAATTTTCTTACAATTTTGTTGTTGAAGGCTTTTGTAGAGGGCGCACTTTATTCATCTATCTACTTTGTAGCAGGGACCTGTTCTCCTTAACTTACATTTGGTATTTGACTATAAGTTTGTGACTTAAGGTTGTTTGCCAGCAAAGATTGTTATTGTTCTTTCTTTCCTCACTTTTTCTGCAATTCTGTGAATCAATCACTTTCTGACTGTGAATATATGAAATAAGATGAGGTGTATGCAATAGTCACAACAAAGAGAGAAATAACTTGAAGAGGTGGAAGACTTTATTTCATACTATTAAAAACCCTTAAATTATGTATCTTAGTTTTTTTGTATTAAACAAAAATCATCTGCTATTTTGGAAAAAAATAGAGAAGAAAAACAGAAAGAGGAACATCATTCTGAGGAAAAAACCACCCAGTCCCCTTTTGCTTCAAGTCTGAAATCCATTCTACTGTTTAAGATAAATATGTCAGAGGAATCTTACAGCTCCAGAAAGCCTTTTAACTGTGCAGACAGAAAGTAAACTTTGCTTGGACAGGAGATTCACTGATTACATTCTCTGGCTGATTGTGCATTTGATTTGCATTTTCTCTTAATCAGTTCCCAAAATACGTGTCTTAGAACACTTCAGGATGTATAGAGGGATAGTGTCTGGAAAGAGCCTGTTTTGCTGTTTAAAGTCAGTCCCTTTTCTGTTTTAAAGAGCTTTTCCCTTTCTCTGTTTATCTTCTAGAGCACATAGCCAGCCAGTCTTCAAGGCCCTGAAAAATGCAGTACTGCAACTTTTATGTTGGTGGCACATAACGAGTCTGTGAAGAGTAAAGTGTTTTTCTTTCTTTTTCTAATGCAGGCTGGATTGCCATATTGGGAGCCATTTGGCTGCTAGTGCTAGCAGACATCCATGATTTTGAGATGATATTGAACAGAGTTGAATGGGCAACCCTGCTTTTCTTTGCAGCATTGTTTGTTCTCATGGAGGTAAGATTCTCTGATTTCTGAAGCCTGAAGAGTTATAACTGACTTAAAACGTGAATTATGTTCCTGGGCAGAGACCTCCTACAGATTCAATCCTGCTGGAATATTGAAGATTGAGTGTATTCATTGCAGTACAGAGAGAAATTGCAGAGTGGTGGAAGTTGGTTGGACCTCTTTGAGATTTAATTTTTCACTGTAAGCTTGGTCTCACTCTCTCTCCTGCTGCTGCATTTGCTGATTGTATCTTTTTATTATTATTATTATTATATACCAAAAATTATATATTTATTATATACCACAATCATTTTCATAGTGGAGTTTTAGTTTCCAGGCTTGTCGGCGGTCTGTGTGTGCAGATAGTTTCTATGTAGTTATGTGTTTGTTTTGCAATTGTTTAGAAAAGTGGTAGGAAAAATAAATGAAGAAGAATAAACCAGAGCTGAAAAATGCTCCTAATGCTGTCTGCTACATGCTGGCTACCAAATGGCCTAAGAGATTTCATGGGAGTATGGTTTCACAGGATAATATCACTAACTTTCAGTTTGCAATTGTAATTTAAAAAAGATATTCAGTACTTGAAATGCCAGGATATCTTGCTATGTAGTTTCTTTGTGCTTTTCTGCTTGACTATTAGAAACAGTCCGGTCATGTTTGTACCTATTTTATTTACTGTTTGATACTTTTGTATAGCCTGAGAGGACTTATTTTTATTTGAAATGTTTGGATAATTCTTCGTATGAATACTCACATTTACTTGTCAATTGGGCTTCTATGTATTCGCTAGAATGCTTGGTATTTTTCAGTTGTTATTTGTTGGGTTTAAATTATGTAATTGTGTTGTAGAAACATGACAAAACCCAAGTGACCACTGGCACTGTAATGGCTAGTAATTGTCTGAGTGAACAGCTTGGGAAAAGCCTGTAAAAACAAATTTACTCATGCAGCCTCCTTTCTCCACCTTCCTCACCAGTAATTGCAAAGAGCCCAAGAAATTGTAAATTGAGATCTATTAAAAAAAAATCACCAACAGAGAAAGGGGAAAAATTTGAAGCAAATATAAACAGTGAATAATTCAACTGACTCTAGTTAATGCCAAACTGGAAGTCAAAATCTGGTAACCTCTGAGAAGATGAATGGAAACTGTGATTATCATTAGGAGGCTTGTTTGCTAGCTAGTAGGTACAAAATTCATCAGGAAATGTTGATTTATTGTACATCCATTAGTACAGGCAATTTTTAGCTCCCTATGTTATCAGGCTCTATATATCCTTGCATTTTCTAGCTTTTGTAAGGAATCCATATTGGAGCCATGTTTATTTTGTCTGCTGCTGCTGTAACAGTTTATTAGTTGCATTCCCTGACATATTTATTGTTTTAGCTTGGATTGAATAGTTTTGATTTGAGTGCTGTGTGGCGGCACAATAACATAGTAAAACACCCAGGAAGTTATTTGCTATTTAATGCCAGACATTGGATACAACTGTTGTAATTCACTGAACTTCATTTTTATGGTTTATCAGGTCACCAATGAATAGTTGGCTAACTAAAGAATATTTTTCCTGGTTCTGTAGAATAACAGCAGTTTAAGGTCATGAAAGAAACTTGTACACATAATCAAGAACAAAAGTAAGAGACACTAAATTCTTCGCCATAAATGAATGAGAAAAATATTCTAAGTATCATTGTTGCTAATTTTGATCTGAATCTATTACCCTTTGGTTTAGCAGGAGATAACAGTCCTTGCCAAGGCATTTTTCTTTCCTTTAGATTAACAATGTCAGGAAGCAGCAAGTCAAAACAAAGATATGCATTGGAGTATAAGAAGTCTTTCCATGAGCTAGGCACTCGGCTGCTGTCAGCTAATATTCCTGTGGATCACCCCTGGTGATCCTTCATCTTAGAGGGTTCCCAGTCTGAAGCTATTTCCTACTGCTATAAATGTTCCCTTTCTTATTACAAGGCACATTTGAAAACCTGTGTGGGATTTATGCTGCAAGTCATTTTGGAAAATGTGAATTAAGTTCCCAAGCCATGGGGGAACTCTTAGAGCTTCTGGCTTTGGGTCCTCATGGGTCCAGTCTGTAGATCTTTTGAAATGAAAAAGCTGGAAATCCTTTGAAGATCTCTTGGTTTTTATTTGTCCTTCAGATAATTCTTCTTTACAACCATCTTTTTCGTCTTTGTTCACAACCGGCTGCTACAGGCTATAAAATCTTTCTGCTTCTTCTGTCTCTTTGCTACATCAGTTCCTGTGCCTTTCAGGGATAAAGTATTTTGTTCAATTTGATTGTCAAAATTGTAATTTTACCTTAATCCCTTCAGGCAGAGTTTATTTCCAACAATCATTGTGACATGCTGTCCATAAGAAGGTTTCACACAAATTTTTGTGCATAAATTAAACTTTGATCTAAAAGGGTACACGATTTTCTCTGCAGTAAAGCCCTATTTTGAGCTGTCAGACAGGAGCCAGTATGCTTGAAGGCACCAATTAGTGCAGTAATACTTATTCCTCTTAGAAGACACAGGAAGATCCAGGAGACCCTCTGTGCAGTTTACACCCAGGGGAAGACAGTGGCAGGGTGCTAACTGCTGACTTACACTTAGGTGCTTGTAGGCAATTGGCCTAGATATTTGCAGAGATGTCCTAAAGTTGGTTGTGTTATTAGTCTGTCATTGTCTCTAATATGATGGGCTACCTGCAGATTGACTGTCTTGCAGGAGCAACGTGTGTGTCCTTGGCTCCCTTCCCTCTTTCCTGCATATCTCTTTTGTAGTACCATGTCTGGATTGCAGAACAAATTCCTAGTGTTACTGAAAAGTAGTATGTTGTGTTAATAGATAATTAAGTTAATAAGGTGGCAATGTTAATGGAATGTAACTCTGAACTCTGGTTGCTATGTGTTAAAAAGTTTATTTTAAAGTGTGAATGCAAAGCAATTGCAAAAAAAAATTGCAGTTCATTAAAAATATTGCTATTACATACATTTAAAAAGTCACATCCATAACCTTTGAGTTGATAAAGCAATGCAGAAAGCTGAGAAAGAAAATGGTAACTTAAAATTACCAAAAGAATTTATTTCTGAGGAAACTTTCTCCTGGGAAGTTAAAGTAATGAAAAAATGTCCATTTTTTTTTTTTTTAATGTAAGGGATATGTCTATGTATTTAAAAGTCTTATCATTTGTTTTCTGTGTGCTGCATCTTTAAATGTAGATATACCTTTTTTGTGGAATGCATTTTTAAAAGGAAATATAATTTCTGGGGCAAGTTTAATATGTGGTGATACCCAAACCGCTAGCGTTCAACTGCCGGTATACTGGCTGAATGAGCTGCAGGTACAGGAACTGCTGGTCTGCATGACAAACCCCTTTGTCACTCTGACATTACCGTGTCTTATACCACACCACTCAATGCCTATGAGGGTCTTTGTCCATCTCTGTCACGGAATTTGACAGTGTGCGAGTTGAAAGTTTTTTTATTCCACTGATGTCTTGGAAGGACTCTGTCTGACTGCCAGGTATGGAGGTTGCACGGAGTCGTGTCATGTGAATAATGACTTCTGCAGCTCTGTGTGGGAATGGAGTCAGTAAGTCAAGCATTGCAGCTGACTGGTTCTTGGTCATGGCAGAAAAAAATGAAAGCAAACCAAAAATCTTGGTCTAGGCTGAACCAAAAATGGTGATTTTCTCCCCTGAGAAACTGAAAAGTCATAAAATAGATATACCCCGTTGAATTTGAAAGTAGTACTTCATTCTCGACACTTACAAGAAAAGAAAATAAAATCAAAGTGAATTAAAGGGTAGCTCTCATAAGTTAAAATTCCCCTTTTGCCTTGTAATTTAAGGGAATAGATCCTTCTCCTGGAGTGTGAATATTCAATTTATATTCTCCTGTCTACCCAAGGAAAGACCAGAGCCATCAGCATTAGGCTGGAGTCTTGTGATGACTTTTCATCTGCAGTAGTAACTGTGGTTGTATGGGATGCTCTCTGCGTATCCTGTACAAATGGGAACGGCTATCACAGGGAGGACAGAGCAGTCTGGTACAGGATGGCTCAGGCCCAATGCTTACAGGGCTCACCTTCTCGGTTCGGGCACCTGACATGGGCATTGGAGAGCTGGTTTTCCTGCCTTTTAGGTGCTGCTGCCTCTGTGGCAATTTCTCTTCACCCAAGATCTCTGGCCTGGCATTAGCAGATGGGTACTGTTGGGTTTTTTGTGGGTCTGAGAAAACTGTTTAACAGAAACATGTATTTTGCTTTCTCTTTTCTTTATCTGTGAGTGAGCAAAAGATGCCTGATTTCATCTGACCTGTTAAACTTATGATATACTTCTACCTATATTGTGGTTTTGGGGAAGGTGGTTTAAAATAAGTTGTGTTCAGGTATTCAGAAAACAAGTATCCACTGAAGAATGTAATCTTTACATTTCAGCTGTTCTTTGATGCCTGTGCTCCACGCTTTTAAGTAATCCCACCACTCATTCCAGTGCAACCAACCCACTTCTGCAAATATAGCTACCAATTCCTGCTGTGTCTTTTCTTTCTACCAATTGCAAAGAAGCTACATGAGATGAATATCAATAGCTTGTGAATAGGAAGGAATCGTTGTATTTGCTTACATCCACTGAAAAAAATGTAACTGCATCAGGTACTTTTTTTTTTAGGCTTTGGCTCATCTGCACTTAATAGACTATATAGGAGAGCAGACAGCTTTGTTAATAAAGGTATGTTTAAAATATTTAAAGTTTTTTAACAGGTAAAGAAAATAGTTTTAGTCCCATAGAATAGTGAATAATACTTTCATTTTTAATTTAATGCTAATGATTGCATTTCTGTATCAGCAATATCAAGAAAGCATGTTTTACTTTGATATGGGTGATATTCAATGTATACATATATCTGTCCGCAGCCTGTCCACATAGTCATAAATGCAAAAGGGAAGCCTTTTCTGTAGTCTAAAAAACACAAGAAAATATAAATGGTAAAAGGGAAAAATTTGTAGTTACTCAGGTTATTTCCTGTGTGAAGTATAAGTGTGACTGTTAGAAATATCAGTCTTTGTATTTCTATTTGGTCAAATTTTATTGGAGAAAGAACAATATTGTGTTACTAAATGTTGGGCTATTTTCTTTAAGATGCTTTTGTTATCTCAGAGCCTGAAGGAGTAATAAATGTTGATAAATTAAAACTGTAGAGAACATGCCATTATGCCGTAGGGGGACAGAGCAACACTCATCTCATCAAAGCTGTAATTTGACTTCTTCCAATTCCAGGTGGTTCCTGAGGACCAGCGCTTGGCAGTGGCCATCATTTTAGTGCTCTGGGTGTCTGCTTTGGCCTCCTCTGTGATCGACAACATCCCCTTCACAGCTACAATGGTAGGGGTCTGCACAGCACTTGCACATCCTCCTCCTGGTGCTGCCAAGGGAGCTGAGATTGCTGATTACAATTTGCTTTTTTTTCCCACCTCTGTTGTGTTGTAGTTCACTTTATCCCCTCAGGTTGAATCATTATTACAAGCTTATTCATACTGTTTAGGCATCTAGCTGGCCACTGCTGCCAGCAGTTGCAGTTTGCTGTGGAACTAGATTCACTGTTTTACCTGTATTTTTGAACTTTTCCTTGCACTTTTGCACATATTCACATTTGTAGCTGAAAAGTAAAGTTGTCTTTTCAACAGAAATTGTCACTAACCATCTGCTGCTATCCATATTTCCCCTGTATGCACTGCGTAGTTACGCTAATGCTTTTTAACACCTGAAGCCTTTATTGCTACCTTACTTATGTAATTAGTTTAAGAAACAGCAAATAATGCTAATCATAACAAATACTTATCAGCAGCTGAGTTTTAGTATCAGAAAAGTATCAAATTATAACAAATTAAGGCATGATCAGATAGGTTTATTCAATCAAGTTCTCTTTAAAGTGCAATAATCTCTTCATTATAGCGGAGAAATGATTCATTGTTGCAGCTTGTTGTCAGCTAAGTATAATTTTTTCGTCCACTGTTATTGGGTGGTTATGTCCGCCCTTAACCTGTGTCAAGGTTTAAAACACTTCTTATAGGGCATATGATAGGTTGGACAGATTTGCAACTGCTCTATAATTATATGTTAATATGGTATTTTGGTTTGATTACCATGGTGTTTCCTGTGGAATTACATTGATTTAACAAAAACAGACTGCAAGCAATAGGCATGAAGGGAAAGATTGGTTCAGGATGAGTCACCTCTCAGCAAACACTTGAAGACTATTAAGTAATAATGCAGACATCTTAGTTTCAAAGGTTTTGCCTCACATCCAGCTACTCTATGAAAATTGATTTGGAGCAATACCAAAAGACACGTGCATGCACATTGACCAAAGGGTCTTTTACAGGTTTTGAATGGAACTGTCTTGTAAAGGAGGATGTTTTGGGGAATGGGACAGAAACACAGGAATCTTTTGGGATGCCTGAAGACCATTTCTTTTATATCTTTGAGCGAGTGAAAGACAAATGGACAGGAAAGGACTTCTGCCATGATTTTAGACATTTCAAATATATATCTTTTTCACCCTGTTCTGGGCTGAACATAAGAGATTGCTGTAATTTTTTTTTTTTTCTTTAAAAACATGTAGAGAAAGGAGGGAGGAAGAAAGAAAAATACAGGCATATTCTCACCTGTGCAAAAGCAGTCATTAGCTGAGGGCTTAAGACACTAATGTGTTATATGGCAATCTGAAGCCAAAACCTAGCATCACCTAACTCAATGAATGGTCTTGGACTTTGGTGTTTGTCATTCCACATTGGAAAATGCTTACAGAAAATACCTACACATCTAAGTTCCAAGTTCTTCTGTAAGATTGTACAAACTTTCACTTAAAATTCTTTTTGTTTCTTAGGCACTGGGTTCCTACTGTCAAAACAAGAAATATTTGGTTTTGGAAGGCTATTTATTGCTATCTATGTCAAAATTATGAAGTACTGATAAGGAGTATTACATATATTGAACCAGGTCTTTTGAATAATAGCTTTTTGTTAATTGGGGAGCAAGTGTGTGCATGCGTAATAATCACACAGTGCAACAGGTATTTCTTAGATATCTATTAATTGACTTGCTATTTACAGATCCAACGGTAATTATTAAAAGCATAAAACCATCCACACAGCAGCTTCACTTATTCAGCCATATAGTTCACTCACACTGTTACCCAGCTGGCATGTTTATATGAGTTTGGCTTCATACGCCTTAGTGATATTGGAGTATAGAGCACCTGCTATGGTGTAGCCAGGAATGATTGTGTCCTTTCTTGGCAAAAAGTGCCAACTTCACAGCTGAGCCTGTGCTCATGATTATGGAAGATGCAGTTGTACTGACTCCCTCCGGTGATGCCCTCCAAGAGATTCATAAACCTCCTTCAGTGGTGAACAAATGTCTGTATGACAGTGGGGCAATAACTCTTGTGATTTTTGCACTGATTGATGGACATTGATGGACCACATACTGGGTAGGGATATGGGACCCATCAAGTTCCTCCCAGTTTTTGAATCTACAGATAGAAAAAATCTGAGTCGTTTCATAGATACCAGCTGTATGCTCTGACGGAGCAAACAGTCTTTGGAGGATGGCATCAGAGACCTCTGTCAATAGTGGATTTTCTCACCCCAAGATGGTGAGCCACTGACAAGTAGGAGTTAGGGGCAACCAGGCTCACAGGGTGACAATCTATTTGACTTGAACATGGTCAGGGATTTCTGAAACATCATGCAAAGATGGCAAAAGCTCAAAGATGGTGGCAGCTCACAGTCAAGGCCACCAGTGGAGTCTCTTCTGCATTAGAAAGCTGAGTATCCAGTGGTTTTTTTGTGTCCCATATTCCAGGGATGAGATAGGCCTGCCAGTATCAGGTTTTCTGATTTTTTTTCTGATTTCTCCAGCTGACTGCGGGCAAAACTACTGTGATGGCAAGGATGCCTAGAAACTCATATTGCTCCATTCCTTCAGGGTTGGGAAGGTGGAAGAAGACAGGTATCAGAAAATCGAAATTACAAAAGTCAGATTAGTTTAGTATTTGAAGCATCTTACCCTGTAAAGTGCAACAGTGCAACACCATTGTTGGTCAAGTTCTTCTTTGTTCTAGACAAGAGTAAATTTGGAATAATCCCCCCATCAAAAATGTCAGTACCATATGGAATTCATGTACAGAGGTTGCTAAACTGAAATCTCTGCAAAGAGCTCAGAGCACAGCAAGTATTTTATGCTACAGAGGATGCTGTAGAAAGATAATTGCGTACATGAAACAGTGGAATGAATTTCTGGGAGCGCTTAGCTCATCATAGGTTGATTACTTCTACTGTTTCTGTCTTGGTGAAATTCTGTTTGTGTTACACTAAAATAAAGCATCAGAGCCCCACAAAGACAAAATAGTCTTCAGAGTATGTTCCGATTGCTTGATTCAGGTGATTTGTCCTGAACACAAAGATCATGAACTGCCCCAAAACAAGATGAGATTGAAACTTGCTTGATGAACTGCAATACCAAGACTTTCCCCTTCTTTTTTAAGCATTGGAGAGTGAAGATCCAACTCCCTAATTAAACAGATTTCTATGTGAGTGAGTGCTTATTGCACTTCAGTGCATAAGCATACCTGGCAATTGTGATAGGAAAATCAATAATTTTTTGCCAATAGGTAAGAAAATTTACCATAACAAAATATTCTGAGTTTGAGATATACTTTGTGGGAAACTCCATGAACTCTGACTGTATGCAAAGGCCTATGTTGCCAGCAGCAAATCTAATATATACATGTATATCTGGGAGTCGCTTAAAAAACACTCACAAAATGTTCTGTGCATAAACAATTAATAAACCAGGAGCTTAGTTATTAAGCCTCACACATATTCATTCTTGAATGGCAAGGGTTTTTTTCATGTTGGATGTCCAGCATTCTTTGTCTGACGAGTAAATGTGGTGAATCATGTAGTGATGCTCTATGTGTCATTCCATTAATCCTCTGATATTTTCCCTCCTTTTTCAGCAGGCTAAACTCACAATGACGTTCCTTGACAGGTAGACTTAGGTGTTTTAAGGCCTGCATTTTCCTAGTATTGTCATTTAAATAGCCACGGACTTCTGCCCTTAGAAAGTTAGGTGACATGATTTTATTACCAGTATACTCTTTAGTTTAATTGACATGTTTTATCAGCCACATATGCTGGAGCCATCTGTTTATATTTTTCTTTTATTACCAGAACTAAAAATATAGCCATAGTAAATCCTCGTTTTAGCTGAGTTTAAATACCATTTCCTCAGTATAGAGTAACAAACAATTTCCATTAACCACCTGGCTGGCAAGGTGACTTAGTCTCTGACAGGTCTTTGTTAGAAACAAGATAACTTTTGGCCCACTATTTATTGCCTCTAAAACTGTCAGAGGCTTTTCATTTGCAGTACTGAATATTTTCTACGTATCTCGTATTCTTAGTGACAGTTTTATTTTTGGTTCTTCTTTGCCTTCTGCCCTACCAGAGTTTTCTATGCCCTGCATTTCCATGCTTGGTAACTGTGTAAGGCTGGCCCATAGCGGTCTGCAGAGACAGACCAATCATCAACAATTTGGGAAACTGCAAGCCATTTTTTTCTATTAATGCACATTCTTTGCACTTTTCACAAAAGGCATCTTTACCACAGGCAATTCTTAGCAAAATGTGTGCTGTGAAATCCCATGGTGTAGAGCAGCAACGAATCCCTAAAATAAAGACGTGGATTGTTGTTTTGTTGTCACTTTGCACAAATAAACAAAATGGGCAATATGAACCTGATGCCTTCTACTGTGCTGCATAGGTATAGAATAAACTTGTCTAAGTCACCTTTCTTGCACCATGGGGGTGTGTGATTACTTGTATAAGTGTTATCTTTGGGACGCAGAAACAGCTGAGAAGGCTTCACTGTGCTGCTTCTTATGAGTCTCCTACAATCCCAGGAGTCGCTCACTGGTAGAGCAGAAACAGTGCCTCTTCTCTTTGGTCTCCTCTCGACATATCTAGGGTCCAGGTAGCAAAGCTAAATCTGCTTGTATTTCAGAAGAAGTTTTTTATAGTTTCAAAACAGATCTTTCTTCTTCATCTCCTTGACAAGTGGAATGCCATACTTATGAGAATGTTTTGTTGTAAAAATAGGTGAATAGCATAAAGGTCTTGATTCAACTTGTTCTTGGGTAAATTGTAGCCTTGGTAAAGAGGCTGTGTCAGCAAGGTGTCAAAATATTAACTATTTGGTCATAGTTTTGCTTACAAAGAATACAGTCTGTGTATATAAAATAAATTGTGAAAGCAAAATGTTCAAGGCTCTCCATTCCACTTTCATACAAACAGGACAGGAAGGAGCAAAACTTGGAAGGTCTCAAGTAGACCCCCTCTGTAAAGTGGACAACGGAATTGAGATGTCTAAACATGACTACCAGTGTCTTTTAACAAAAAGGGACTCCATACCACAATATAAATGCAAGGATTGTTATGAGAAATGAACAGTATTTTATGAAATTTTGCTTTGTAGTAATGGGTGTATATAGTTCTATTCTGAAATCTCTCTGTTTTCTCTTTTCAAAGCCTCATTTAAAGTAAAAATTGAGCTTCCTTTCTTTTTGATTATTTCACCTGGCTTAAATTTTGAGGATGTTAGTGAGATGAGTGGGGTGAGAAGAAATATGCTGTCCTGCAGAATCATATTTTTTGAGTCTGAATTAATTTCTTATAATATTAATAGTTAATAGATAATATCTTCTAGGGATGGTGGATAATTATAACAGTAATAAAATCCTATTTCATTTAAAAAGTTTGCAAAACTGATTCAAGATTAAAAACAATGTGAAAGATGAAAATACATATGTTTCTATTTTGTTCTTTTTCTATTTGTAACACATCCTATGTACTTCCACAGTATATGGTATAAACAAAAATTTTCTTCACAAGGATTGATTTTGATTAGTTTAGTTATATAGACAAATGTGCCAACACCTGTAGGCACTTTTGTCATTCTTTGTGCATCAGCTTACATCCTGTATATATAATTCAAAAAGCACCCTATATAGAATCAAGATTAATGACTAACTTCTTTCTGTATCAAGTCTTTGAGGACCTTCTCCGTTTTCCAGGTACAATCATTATTTCCTACAGTTATGTTTTCCTGTTTTACTGGAGGCAAATAGTCTTACATGGTGGTAGGTGAGATGGATTTGTCTTTGCTCTGTTGAGCTATATCACTCACTTTATCTGAAGCCTGCCAATCAAGCAGCAAGGTGGGGTGGTTTAATATTGAACTTTCCAGCAAAATTAGCAACTTTCTAGAAGCTAATCAAACAGTGATTTATCCTGGTAAGATTATTGAAATAAAGGCTTGAAAAATGAAAGAAACGAAATGAAAGCTATCTTCCTGATAAGACCTTATTATGCTCCTTCTAATATTAACGGTGTTGTTTACATAATCTGAAAAGGGAATAATGAAGGAAACATGAGGCTTCATAAGCTTTAACTTCTACTTTTTTCTCTGTTGAAGGGCAGCACTTCATAAAACTGTGAAAAAATCTGCATTCCAAATATATTCAATTAGTATGACAGAATCACAGAATCACAGAATCGCCTAGGTTGGAAGGGACCTTTAAGATGACAAACGTATTTGTACAATATGTATCACAGGCAACTATATCTCAGTTTGCGAAGTATTCTAACTTGGAGTGCTTTTGATGCCATTGTAAATGCTTATGGCTTGAATCAGAAAGAGTTGTAGAACCAATTCAGTTTTTCAAAAACATTGAAAACTACAGCGGAAAGTTTCCTTCTAACTCTGTTTTTAGTGCTCAGGTTAACTATAACACTACATAAAGCTGAGGTTTGAGGTTGCCTCACACATAATTGCATGAATGCATGTGTTAAAAGTGATTTTGGGGGAAAACAGCAACGCAGATGTGTAATCCTGTGATTTCAGTATTTGTGTTTAGATTTTGTTTTATGTTGAAACAGAAAGTTGTTTTGAAATAAATATAGAATATTTATATTCTATGAATATGGCAATGGTGACTCAGCCACTTCCCTGGGCAGCCTCTTCCAGTGCTTGACAAACCTTTCAGTGAAGAAATTTTTCCTACTATCCAATCTAAACCTCCCCTGGTGCAACTTGGGGCCATTTCCTCTCATCCTACTGCTTACTACTTAGGTGAAGAGATGGATCCCCCACCTCTCTACAACCTCCTTTCAGGTAGTTGTAGAGAGTGATAAGGTCTCCCCTCAGCCTCCTTTTGCCCAATTTGAATTGCATATCATTTTTTGGCAGTGATGGTTAGAGAGAAACTGGTTAGAGAGAAACAAAGTTTGTGGAGAAATGAAATCTTTTGTGACTGTTTCATGAAAGAAACCAGACAAGATTTTGGGCATTCTGACTCTTCTTTAGGCCTTAAAATAGAAATAGATATCTTCAGGCAATGTACAATTCAAGAATAATTGTTTAGACATTAACTTATCTAGATTAATCAATTAGAAGATTTAAGAGCGAAGATTAGCACCACTGGCAGGAGGGAGCGGGAAAGGGTTGTAACACTTCACAGAGCCTATATATTGCTCCTTATGAAAAGAACACAGAGTCAGGCAAGGTAAGCATCACTCAGCCATCAAAGTGAAAACATATTTCAGGAAGCAACTGCTCCATCTCTGAGACCATACCCCTTGAGGGGCACCTGTGAAATACATTCAAATGACAAATTGAAGGATTAAAAGTCATAACTCTATTCACTACTGAAAATCCTGGACTCTGAGAAAGCATTAATTTAAGGCATATTGCAGCTCTTTCTACAAATCCTTTCCTGCTTGATCTCTTGCTGTTCCATATTTGATTATTCTTTCTCTCTCCCTTTTATTCCCATAAACCTCTGTACATGTTAAAAATGGTTAATGACATTATACCTATCTCCTTTCTAATGACCTTCTCTCTACAGGTACTGATTACACCTTTCTTTCAAACCAAGTAGTTACACAATTAAATTGATTTTAACTCAGTTTTTCCCAACTAGGGTGAAAGTTGTTTAGCTTAGAAGGATGTTACTGACTGAGGTCTGGTGCTACTTGAAAGTCTGCCTGCTCTATACCAGTTGCCAAACAAAGTCTATTATATCTCCCTACAAGTCTCATTTGACTTTTCAGAGGGTTTGTTTTGGTTTATTTTATTTTATTTTATTTTATTTGCTAAGAGGATTAAATGAGATGCATAAAATTTGCAAACATTTCCCAGTGAACTAAATCTACATTCTCTGGTAAATATAATGTTAGAATAAAAAGTAAAATAACTCAGGTCTGCTTATGAATTCATAAGCCTGCAAAACTGATATTTCTCAGTTTTTCCCTAATAGATCAGACAATTTTGATTATAACAAGGATTCGGGAATTTTTCAGTTACACATTATCTACAGCCATCTTGATTGTGAAGCATCTCTTACAGCTGTCTCCAGGAAGAAGAGGGCATATAACTCTGTTCTTTAGGTTTCAAGAAATGAAGGAATTGGTTTGTAGTCACTGTCAGAGCCCTATTGAAGTGGAATGATCTAATAGGAGGCAACTGTAACTTTATGAGACCCTCAGTTTTGTTAGCAGTACCTGTGTCAGGCTTGGCCTAACATGGTTGATCCCTTCTCTGTGGCTTGTAGGACAGCACAGTCAGAGCGGAAAAGTGAGCACAGATGAAGAATATGATGCAAAGACACTAATTTAAGAAAAAAACATGCCAACCCCCCCAAGTTATGTTTTGGACTTGCTGGTGGTTTAAGTTGTTTATTGAATGAATTTTATGTTGTGCTAATGGCTGGATGTCTCCTGAATATCTCTTCCTTTTTTTCTTAAACCACAGATTCCTGTGCTTCTCAACCTGAGTAAAGATCCAGATGTTAACTTGCCTATGAAACCATTAATCTTCTCATTGGCCATGGGTGCGTGCCTTGGAGGTAAGTGCTTATCTGAGAAAGCTGACAAAAGGTAATAGGTATGCAATTATGGCATCTATAAACCGGCACAAAAAGTTCAATGATTTTATTATGCAAAGCAGAGGGAGGAACTTATCCAGCCTCTTTGGACTTCAAAGGACTCCTGGATAAGGATTCCAGCCACTCTCTGCTGCTACATTACGATTTTTGCAGTCTGTGTTTGAAGACCATATCTGCATAAAGTACAGATGCACAAAGAAGCAGTCCAGATGGTGCTTATAGGGTTCTGATCTCTTGTGAGAGAAAATACAAAGATACATTTAGCTTTCAGAACAGAGACCCATCATTGTTTGTTGAAAAGATGCAGAAAATGTATAATAGCTGAGATCTGAAAGCTTGATTCAAAGCCTACTGAAGTCACAGGGAGGTTTTCTGGCTGACTCACAGAAATGGTTTGAGTATCCATTTGCGACCAATTTTGCACTTCTTAGTCTAAGGAAAGTCTTTTTGAAGTCTTTGGGAAATGTACGTCTAATAATGAAAGCTAATAGCCGTTCTTTTAGAACCCATCTTGGTGTTAACTGGGATTTCTTGCATTGTCAGTGCATTAGCACAAAACAAGAAGATGATTTCATTACTTTTTTTTTTAAACTGAAAGTGTACCATGTATCTGTTGAAGACCCAGGATTTCCTCTCTATTTGTTACAGCAATAAAGGAGAATAGACATTTGGTAGTTTTTAACTTAATGTTTATACCTGATTACCTTTTTTTTTTTTTTTTACATTCTGCAAATGAAGGTGTTAAAACATTTTCAAATAGCAAGTGTACTATGGGCAATTAAAATGTGTAAGTTTTTAATGAGAAATAAAGTTAGTATTATTTTTTTACTACTGAGAGTTTTAATGCTAATTACATTGTATTGGGCTGTGTTTTGATCCCTGAATATTTAGGTAGTTCATTTAAATAAAGTTACAATCAATAAAATGGTGTTCTGCAGTGAATCTAGCCCTTTTGCCCCTCCAAATAGTTTTCTTGACTTTACAGGGATTAAAACTAAAACCAGTTTTGTGTGTAATACAAGTTCTGGTTTGTTTATATAGCTAAGTGATTGCTGGTACAAGTGACCTTAATACCTAACAAAGATTATAATGATGTAATTTACCGATTGAATTTTAAGAGCACGTTGCAAAGGCAGGACAATTTGTAACAAAAAACAGTTATTCATTTGAAGAATATCTTTTTATACTCATCATTACTCATCATTATATTGTGACTTTAATCTGTTCCTCTTTAAAACCAGTGATTTGAATAATCAGCATATCTTTATATAGCTGTTTGCCATAAAAATATCACCTTTCTTCTCAATTTGCTAATTATCGAACACACTGGTTTCATGAAACTTTCTGACTAAAAAAACCCAAAAAAACCATAAGGAATACAAAGTTGGCCAGATTACCCTGACATATTCTGAGTGGGAGGCACTTCACCAGCCTTGGAGCCTTTACAAATCTCAGCTGATTTTCCTAAAGTATCAGTTATCATCTTAACCCAAATTCTATTAATTTGATTTGTTGAAGGACTGTTGGGATTTTAACAGAGACTTCTGTGTGTATGCAGTATTAGACAAAAATAAAAATATAAACAGTACCATGGAAATTATTTGAAGTAAAGCCCTAGAGATCCATAGGAAGTGCCCAGGTATTCAGATACAGGCTCCATACAAATATTTGAATAAAAAGTTAGATCATTATCATTATTAGCAGAAGCCTGAACACTCCAGACTGTGCTCTGTTAGTGTAAAGCTGAGCATATGCTGAGTTATACTAGTAAAGGTCTCATAGGGGTGTTAGCCTGATAAGTAATATACTTCCAACTTTCCCATGTTAAAACTAAAAGCTAATGAACAGCAGCTTATTGTTAGGGGATTAAAAGTGTGGAAAACCTTTTGCTTTAAAAGATTTCATAACCCTCAAAAGTGGGGGAAAAGGGGATTTTCTTTCTTTTTAAAAAAAAAAAAAAGAAAAAAGAAAGTGTTGATGGCCTTTAAAAACAATTTCCAAAAGAAAAGTCTTATCAGCACTGAAGTGGTGTGAAGGATTCCTCAAGGCAGGCTAAACTCATTGTGGAAGGGGTAGATGACAATTATATCATTGTTGTATGCTGTTTAAGGCAAAAGATTGGATCTTGTCACTGTTCATGCAACCAAAGGAACTTGACAAACAAGACATTTTGTAGAAGAGTCTGATGAAATAATACATTATAACTATGCATTTCAGGCTTAGTTGTTTGCTATATAATGCAGACCTTCAATTTTGGTAATTTGAAAGAATTTCTGGGACTCAGGGTAAACATTGCTGTGTTCTTATGTGTCTGTGAAGGGAGCTTCAGTATTTGTGCCTGTCTTGGAAAATGATGTGCAATATTTTGTCCTGAAAAATTTCTGGTGGGTGCAATTACTTTTTTCTACTGTCACAAAGTGCACAGGCAGCTATGGATTTGGAAGATGATAAGAAAAGACAATCATTTTCCTTCAGTGTTTTAGCTGTTGTCCTGGAATTGAAAAGGATTGAGTCAGTCCCAAGCAAGATTAAGAGACTTTTGCCAGTATAACTGCCACTTTGTTGTCATATTCAGCAGCATCTCACTGAAGAGAGCTAGAGCAGCTGCTATTAAATTTCTGTCCTTCATGGCATTGGGCTCAGACATAAGGAGTAACTGAATATTGCATAGATGCTCCTTGCTCTGTAAAATGCATCTCTGAAGGTGAGAAAGTGTGAAAAATCCTGTCTCTTACTCAAGGAAGCCAAAGACGGTGATGGTGATGGGCAGTTCGTGGTGAGATGGTCACAATTTTGAAATCTTTGGGTCTTCCTTGGAGTTTGCCAGTTCTTTTCTGGCAGAAGCTTTCTTGCTCAGGTCAGGTCAATCTTACATGGTAAAGAAATAAACATGGCAATTTTTGAGGGGATCTGGTTCTTGAAGTTTAGGTTTATATTTGTCCCAGCTATCTTTAAGAACTTAAGTTGTAAGATAGGAGTCTGGCTGCCTCAGGTTCCTGCTTTAGCGATGGGGATAACGGCAGATGTTTATTCATCCACTGCAAGTGCCAGACTCTCTCTGCAGAGCACATCTGAGCCTCTCATGTGCACAACTTCAGTAGCTGAGAGGGGTGCTCAAAGATAGGTCAAATGAATTAAAACCTTGGGGTTTGTTTGGTTTTTCAATTCTTCTGAACGTTGAACGACCATATTATTTCATCCCTGTCTGGGCATCAACGGTCAGGCTGACCAAGTAGCTGGAAAAATTGTATTGCTCATGTGGTTTTTTTATGTACTATCTGCCAGCATTTCAATTATATTTTGACCACGAAGGAAAAGAAAACAGAAAATTGAAAAGGAACTAAAGGAAACAAACAAGGAAGTAAGTTTGATTGTTTTCTGTGATGTTCTGATGTATCTTCATCAGTATTTCTTTTGTACAAAAGGACATTGAAAAAAAGCTTTATTTATTAATGCTTCCTATTCTAGTACATGGTGGAATTATGGCAGCTCTTGAAACTGAGCTGTATGGAGACCTTCTAATAGGGTCTAAGAAATGTTGCCCTGAATTTTTTTCAGGAAAAATGAAGATTGCTAGCTCCGGCTTTTTCAGAACAAAGGAAGCTTTAATTGCACTGCTTCTATTAGCTCATAAGTTTTAAAATAACATTAAATATGAATTCAGCTCAATTTCAACTCAATTTGAATAAGTGCACAGTCAGAAATCCACCTGTTAATACTGTTCAATTGTGTAGAACTAGATTGTTTACTGAGCTGAAGGGGTTATAGCTAAGATATTATTTGAAGGGTTTTTATACATTTGACATTTAAAGAGCTGGCATTTATTTGTCTTTTTATCTTTTATTATTATTTATAAAAAATATGTTTTTAAAAAAGAAGGAAAAAAAATGAAGAGGAAAAAAAGGTGCTTCATATTTGAAAGTCCTTACCTTCTGAGTTTTCAGTTGCTAGCATAGAAAAGTGCAAAAAGTATTTCTCAGCTGCAATGACTATTGCTGTGGTCCGAAGAGGATATTTTCTACGGTGTATAGGTTTGCACTGTTTGTCTTCTCTGTATATTTTCCTGGAGGACAACGCCTGAAAGTCACCATTATCACAATCCTGCAGAAAAAGGCAATCTCTAGGATGCATACAGCTGTGTTATTTCGGCCACACAATCTCAGTTGTAGGCACTATTTCAAGAAAGGAAGTAGGAGCAGGGGGCTGCTGGCACTTTTCCTCTAACCTTCCAGGGTCAAAACTCAGGTGTGAATAAAATCCACTATCCGCAGGACATTGTGCTAATTACAGCTATTAAACGAGTGCAACCCACAGTGTAGCTAAGCAGTGGGCTTTCTCTCAGTGGCCCAATACTATAGCTATTCTGTCTCTTGGCACCCCTCCTTATGTCCCTGATGCAGATGGGGCTTTGCACAGTGGAGTACCACTGATTTATTATTCCTACTGACTCTGCTCAATAAAAGCCTAAACTAGTTTTAAAGCTTCAGACATGCTGAAGGTATAAACCTAGAAATATTGTTTATATTACTAAACCAACCCTCCTTCTTTGCAATACGAGGGAAAAGTGATAGCCTTCAATAAAACATAAAATGTATTAAAATACATAATAACTAATATTATGAAAAAAACACAACTGTAGATCCTTTTAGATTCTTTTATAGTTACAATAGATCACATTTGTATAACACTTTTCAATTTGAAAGAATTAAAAAGTCTATCAAGAACTGAATGTACGGCGTAAAAATATAGCAGTTTTTTAAGAGAAGCACTATTCAGTTTTGGTTTTGAACTCAATTGTTATATACAATGTGTAATTGAAATGCAGGAAAATTTTTTTGGAGGAGAACTTACTTACCTGACTTGATTTTAATCAGGACACTGAAAGTTTCTGTTGTTTCTAAAGGAGTCTTTTAGTGATGAGAAAACCTGGGGCTCAGTTTTATGTCTTGTGGGTTAGACAGCTCTGATTTAGATAAGTATTTTGTCTATGGATGTAAAACTCATAATCCAAATCAAAGGGTGATATTGTAGGGAATGAGAGTGAGTTGAGATCTTTCAAAAGGAAAAGGATGTTACTGCTCTTGACTTTGAAAGGCAGGCAAAACAAATAGGAAATTTAGGAAATATCTCACAGTTTTTCTTTAAAGACCTCAGTGCACTCTTTAGCAGTATTATGCCTCTGAACTGTACAGATATGGAAGCAAAATACAGCAGATATTTTGTATGTCTTACACTAATATCTAATTTACTTTCTGAGTAGCCTTTGCATTGTTTATATGATGTTTGCAATGATGGAAATGAGTAACATGGACTTAAACTGTGGTTGCTCTCCATTAAATGGCAGTACTACTTGCTTGTTCTTAATGAAGAACTCATTCAGGTGTTAACTGAAAGTTTCAAGTTTTGTTGTAGAACGAAGAACAGCACCATTGGATAGCCACAAAGAGTCTTTTCTTTCTACTGATGTTTGAGTCATCAAACTGTCCACTTACTGTTTTCTGGACCAGCCAGAATCTGGAACCTTCTATAAAAATCTAGCTGCTGGTTTCCTTAGTTTTTTCATGACATTCAAGCTCTGAGCCATCTTCATACTTTTTCAGTATGAAGTTCTTAAAGCCCAGCAGTGTCGTAAAGTCCTTGGTGTGAAAGCCAGGCTCATTAGCAGAGTCCCTGCAGCTAAAGGAGATTCTCTAATCTGAGACTATGAAAGATAATCCTCTGTAGTATAGAAGATATACAGAAGAAAGTTCTGAATGTAAAATGTAAAACCAGAGAAAACTGAGTGTGTGCATTTGACAGACATACCTTTGTGTGTATTAAGGCAATATCAGAGGCATGCTTGTCTTTAAGACACTGAGTTAATGTGGGAAAAAAACCCATACTGAACCTACTCAATTGTTCTCAGCAAGGACATTTTTCTAATCTTCAAAAGAGCTACCTTTTCAGACATGCATATATAGATGTATATATGTTATTAAGGGTGAAATATGGTATATGGGATAAAGGATGTTGTTTCAACTGTACTGATGAGGATTTACAGTTTAGACAGTAAATCTTAGATTTTAAAATGGAAAGGAAGAGAGCTATGTGTGATACGTAGAAATCTATTCTAATTTACATTGATTTAGAAAAACAATTTATACCAAACATCCAGATCACTTGATTATAATGCTTGCATTACTGATGAATTTGAAATGCTTGTATTAACAGTTTTCAACTTGTGTAAAATAACTACATGCTATGAAGTTCTGCACATTAGAGATAGGATAATGATCAGAGATGACATTGGAGGCTTGTACAAAGCATATGTGGAGTTTTGTTTAATTTAATTTACTTGCTTTGTGCATTTGTTTATCATAAATTACAGATGGTTCTTTCTAGAAACCTTGGCCACTTCTGTTTTCAGAATAATACAGAATATTCAAACTCATTGTGTTGTACTGGTCAGTTGCTGCAATATGAGAATACGGAGTCTGCATAGCTGTCAGCAGAAGAGGTATATTTAGTTAGAAGGTAGCGCTTGGACTGTCTGACAGAACAGGACAGGGAAGCTATAGGAAGCTTCAAAATGCTTAAGTGCCGAATACAGTACTGGACTATCCACTTTCCTTCCTCTGCAGACACTTTCCAGACCATACCCCCCTTTCTGCATCTTGAATGGTGCAGCAGAGAGGAGGAAAACTCAGTCTGCAGTATTCATATTGATTTATATTGATGAATCAGACACTCTGTATGACACTAAAGAAAGTTATAATTGTGCCCTGGATAATATTTATATATATATTAATATGTATAAAGAGCTAGCACAGTTGTGGTTAGCACACTTAAACTAAAGAGGGGTACTAGCAGGAGTTGTGAAACTGTTTTAAACGAGGCACTTGAACCATAGCAAAACATAACAGGTAGGTTCCAATCGAAAGTTAATTTGATTAAAGTCAGAATCTAAAGCAGTCAGAATTTAAAGCAGCTGGATATTCTAAAATGCCTACTTGAATGTGTGTTTTGGGGCATGAGGGAATGGTGTGTCAGAGTACACTGCTGACACTATCCCTCATTATACCAGTTCACTTTACTCTTGTACTAGGTAAGTTGACTTCAAGAAGAGAGGTGACTTAATGATCACCTTGGGTTTTGTGTCTCTTCTTTTATAGATACCTGGATTTGAAAGAAGCTTATGGATTTCGCTAAGTTGTTAGCATAACAAGTGCAGGATGTTCAGCAACCTGCCTTATTTATTTCATATTTCTGGTAGAAAAGTGACAAATTTAAATTTCACCTTTTCCTTTCATAGCAAAAAGAAAGCAATAAGCATTTAATAGTGCAATACTTACAGTAACTGTCCTGCTGGTGGTACGATAGTGGTAATAAAAAATGGTAAAGTTCACCTGATTAAAATTGTTGAATTGAATGCAGTTCAATGAACTTTTTGGCCAAGTTAACTCAAAATTTTGATTCAGAGTCTTTTTTTTTCTTTTCTTTTTCCAATAAACTCCATGTGTATACCTTTGTGCAGAAACATCCCATTCAAAATATTTCCAAATCAGTAAAATAGAAAAATATTGATATCATGCGACTCCAATCTATAACACATAACAATGCTGAATGAGTTTATGCATACCTTTTCCCCCTTACTGCCCATGACTTGGGTTCCTTGTTATTTTATGGACTGTTAATGACTTAATTGGCCTTGATTCTGTAGCTTTTATTGATTGCAAAGTTTGATTATCAAGGGCTTGTTAATTTTAGCACATACAAAATATTAAAAGATATTCAAGACTTGTAGACATTTAACAGATGAATATAAATGGCTTTGTTTAATGAGGCAAATCTAGATTAGTTTTGTGTAAAACATAAAATTCCTGAAAGCTATCAATCCTAGAATCATAAAACGGTTTAGGTTGGAGGGAACCTTAAAGATCATATAGTTCCAAACCTCTGCCATGTGAAGAGACACCTCCCAAAGGAAGGCTGTCTCCTTTAAGGCTAATCAAAACCATAACCAGCCAGATTTCTTACATTTTCTCAGTCTGTGCTTTAAATAGAGAAATGGAATTTGCTATGAAAAGGAAGCCGCACACGTCAGTTTAACTATATTTAATGATGTAAAGCACATGGGAGACTGCACAGTTTTCTTTAGAAAATGGGTGGAAGCAAGGAGCTGGTTTCCCTCAATAAGTTTTGCTTTGACACTATAATGGGATAGTTTGATTACAGCAAAGAAGCAGGGCTAAAAATCCTCACCCTAAAATTAAGCATGATTCTGTAGCGAACTCCTGTTTTCAGAGTGAGAACCCTTGTCTGGGACAAAGGAGTGCAAACAGCTGTGCCTATGTCAAACTGGGCCTTGCAGAGATGTTTGTCCAAGGCCAGGCAAAAGCTGCTTTCAGGGCTTCAGCCAGAGACACAGGGAAGAGAAAATGCAGAAGGGCTACCATTAAGCACAGTTGTAGCTTGTTATCCACTGTCACACCATGTGGAGGGGAAGTGGTCTATGATGCTCACAACAAAGCAAGACTTCTCTGTAAGCAATAGACTTTTAAGCTTGCCATTGCACAAAGTACTATCTTTCATATATTTGAGAAAGTGACTGTTTATGAAGGCTGCTCAGGCTTGGCCAAATAGCTTTATTAGTGATAATCCCTTCTCTTTGATTTCTCAGTGCTTTGAGTAATAAACACTAATCCTGCTGGGTACTTTGAGGTGATTCTTCAGGCAAACATATTAATGCAGCAAACCCAAGGGTTAGGCTTGCTCATGAGGGGGCAATACCAAAGGGACTTCTGAAAACTAACAGTATTTTGATATAATAGATGTACTGCTGACAACTAAAAATCAACAGCTGAGAATGAGGATTAAAGTGAGAGGAAACATGTTATTGATACAAACTCTCTCCTTTTCTTCTTATGATTCCATCCCGATTTCCCAGCCCCTTTCTTTAGTAAGCTTTATCAGTTCTCCCAACATTGATTTTCAGTGCATTGCAGACTAGAGTCACCCGGGCAAACTCTGTTTACTGTGGTAGAGGCTGTCTGGGCCCAAGGGATGTGCATTATGTGTGTTGTGGAGATTCTGGGTTTGAATTTGTCAGTCTCTGAAGGAGTGATGTAGCAGAGTGTGATAACTGAACACTGGGTTGAGAAGAAGTAGCTACAAATGGAAGCAGACGGCTGGAAGAAGCAGGGCTGGTGGATACTGCAGGTATCAACTCAGGTTTACCAAACCTTGTCAACATCTTCCTCCTTGTACCTTTAAGCTAGCTGGAGGTGCAAAGGAATGTTTTAATGTGTGGATTTTGGTTTTGGATCTTTCTTGTTAGATTTATTCTTAACTAAATCTGTTGAATACTTTCTTGTCCTTGGAGTTGATTTCACATTCCCTAAAGATATTCAAAGTAATTTGCCTTGAGAAATATTAGAAAGATACTTTTATGTCACCTTCTCTGGACAGAAACAGTAGCAGATCTTCTACTGTGCTTCTGCAATGACTGTGCAAAGCTAGGGCAGGTCCAGGTTAAAACGAGTATGATCTGTGAGGATTCGTCTGTCATTTTCTTCTCTGTAGCCTAGACAGCAGCAGCTCTTTAAGTGACATGTCTGTATCTTTCCATGATCACACTTCAAAATGAGAATTTTTTTTTTTGGATTAAGAAAAGGTCTTTCTTGATTTCATGCTTATGAATTATTATTTGTGGTACTGACAATAACACATGCAGTCTACCAAAAATAAAAGGCAGAATAGGTATGCAAGATGAAATGTATGGCTTACCTCATACATGTTACTTACTATTGAAATTAGAAACATAATATTTAATTCTTTCTAATGAACCCAGTTTCTTAATAATCATCTGCCTTGTGATAAAGGATGAGTTACATTAAGAATCATCAAAAAAAATTGCAGTAGGAGTCATCAAAATAAATTGGTTATTACAATGTTATTCTTTGATACAGTTCATGTGTGTTATTACATTTGGAGCATACAAACAAGCAGGTAAGAGTCTTTGCTATACTTTTTAAGCTTAATTGTTCTTAAGATTGAAGATGATGTGAAGATGAAGTCAAAATTGGCTGAAGTCCTAGAAAATGCTTATCCTTCATTTATATTAATTGGAATGAATTTAACATGTGTAGGTTTCCATGTACATCGATTTAGTCTTGGGTTTTCTGTGATTCAGAGGTCACAGTGTTCCTGTTTCACTACTGAGTTAAATGTCTGCCGTGGAGACAGATGTTCCTGGGAGGAGAAACAAAAGTTTGCCTCTGTTGTTCATTTCAGCGTAGTTCTTTGAAGCCTGCTGAGCCAATACCTAATTAAACTGCACACAGGCTCCAAACAAATGGAAAAAGAAATGCTGCTCCTTTCAGATAACATTTAAGGTGACAATTTCTCCTCAAGTGAAACCTACTTGGGGAAATCAATTCACTGCTGAAGCAGAAACTCTTTCCATAATACTTCATTATGTGAAGGCATTACTATAGCCCATGTATAGTACAGGAGAGTGCGTGCTGTTTGGAGACCTCGACTGTATCTAGTCACAGCCATGGGACAAGTGCAGTTTCAGTCCTGTTTCTTTAATCTGAAGCCAGAGCTACATTCCTTGTCTACAGCAATATTATTCTGATGGTGATGTCTGATTGTGCTACAAGTCGAGCAAAAACCTCTTATGAAATGTTTGTAAGCTGTAGACTACTGATTAGTTTTGGAATTGAAAATTCCTTTAAGTGTTCCTGCCTGACTCCTCTAATAACATCAGCTGTATTCATTTGTTCTGTTTTTGCATTAAGCCACATGCTTTGTGTTTTGGCTTTCTCATGTCAGAGCCTACTAGGAATGCTGTTGTTCCAAGTTCAATTTCATATCTTTAAACATGCATTAAAATAACTAAAATATGCTTTGAGGGAGGGCAAGGGAAATGAGCTGTGCAGTTCCTAATGACTAGTGCTACCCTAGACACTATTTTTTAAAGGTTTCTCATCCTCTATTAAGGTTACTCATCTTTTCTCTCCACACCTGAAACATGTGTGTGCAAGTGTGTGATTCACTGTATATGATAAGAAGCCTAGGTCAGAAAGAGCCCTTGGTGTCTCATGAGAATGTTCCACAATGCCGCTCTACTAACATCAGCAGAGCTCCTCATAGAGAGAGAGGACCTCTGCATCCAGCTCCTTTGCAATGTCAAAGCCTTAAAAACAGAGCAAGTAGGAAGCAGCTCACCCACCATAGTTCCCAGGAGAGTAGAAAAAAAAGGAATTAAAAAAAATAAAGGGACAATTAAATATATGAAATAAAATGTCTATTTGGGATTGCAGGGAGTAGAGGGGAATGCTTTTCTCATCTCACATTATCTGCAAGATTTAATCTTCTTGTTTCATAGTGGGATTAGCTCAAGAGCTGTTTGAGGCTGCTGATGAGAAAACAAAACCAGTCTCCTGTTCTTAATCGCTGTTGTTTATGCCACTCACCTGTGACAACAGATAACTATGATCATATCAGATCTCTACTCCAGGATGAAAATCTCAGTTTGCTGTCTATTTTGTGTTGATAATAATTGACCATCCTGGAGTAAAGAGGAAACATGTTTTCTCTTTGGATTCAATTGAAAAAATCTTGGTCCCACAAGGGCTGTTTATTGGAAAGCTTTGGCTTTCATGAAATCAATTTAAAAAAAAAGAAATCCTGAACAACTTTTGGGGGGTTTAGTTGTTTCTGAAAATTGTTCCTCTGTCCCTAGAATGACCAGTCAATAACCTGTATCTCAGTATCCACTGACACTAGTATGGCTTTGAATCCAAACAATCAAGCTCTTTCTCCTACCCTTTTTCTTAATAGAAAAGAAAGATCTTCCTTCCTCTAATGTTCCTTCCACATCACATCTTTTCTCTCCTTTTCCTTACTTCTGAACTCTATCTCTTAATTTTATTTTAATTTAGAGTGTTCTATTATTTTTTAAGAGTATTTTTAGAAGTCTGCTCATTTTGTGTGTGCTTTCGGGTGCAGAAGGCCATATGGATACCATGTGTGAATACTTAGGGGAATAATCCTTTTGCTATTATTCTAACCTATTCTTTAGTAAACTGATCTCTGGGTGACCTAAAATATTTACTAAGACAAAACAATTAACCGGAGCACTAATTTCCTTCTGATCTCTTTCTCTCAAAGTCAGATCAGAAGAGTCTCCACTGAGCGGTAATGATTGTTAACTTTTTTGTTCAAAATTTCAGTTAGGAATAGAATGTAGGAGTCACTGTCTCTTCCCAAGTTGTGCCTTAGATCAGAAACATTTGAGGAAGACATCTGCTTTGTGGAAATCAAGTACACAGCATTTCTTAAGTCTGAGGTATGACTCATGGGAAAGCTATAGAAAATGGATTTGTCTTTCTGAGCTCTGGATACCTGACTTCTTTACATCGCCAGATTGTTGAAAATTTTGAGAAAACACAGGAATAAATTTGTTGCTGGAAATGCTCAAGAGAAAAGAGAAGTATGGAGTTCTTCCAAGAGGATAGATACACATTATTAACATGACATGTTATTTTCCTTTGGTGTCCCCCTCTCTTAAGAGGACCCATGTAATGTAATTTGGTGAAGTTCACCGAATAAAGTTGTGTTCTTCTATCTATTGAAGAACCATTATGGTTTGGTAAGCAAACTTTGTATCTCTGGTGATGCCTTTGCCTCAGCAGAGTGATTTGAAACAGATCAACTCCCCTCCTTTGTCCCACTATTGTGTTTTAAATTTCTGTTAAAAGAAAAAGTTAGCAATTGGTTACCCTCTTTATAAAAAAGACACTAATTTGTTAATGTCGAGTTTGTGTAAGGAAAAAAGGCATCCATTTTTCTTACCATCCTCAAACTATTTCATCCTTTGTTTTCAGATCATCTGATGGCACCTTCTTGTATGTAAAACCAAAAATTAACAAGTTTATCTGAATGAAAGTCTCTGGTGTCATTTTGACAACTGCTAGATTGGTGTTATGTTCCTTCTCTATTTTTCTGGCTTATGTAAAATCAGAGGATGATACCAGGATTATCTTTCAAAGCGTGAAGTTATTTATAGGATGTGGAGATACTGTCTGCATGTTTCTTTTCAAACCTATGCAACAGAAATTGATTTTTCTTTTCTAAGTAGTACTTCTTAGGACTTTAGTGCAGAATAAACAGAGGAAGGGAAGGAAACAGAGCATGACTATAAACTGGTATTTGTTTTCTGAACTGTAGGTAATGGAACATTGATTGGAGCATCCGCGAATGTTGTTTGTGCAGGAATTGCTGAACAGCATGGTTATGGCTTCTCTTTCATGGAGTTTTTCAGGTACAATTTTAAACTTCTCACCTTTGATCTGCCATTATTTTTTTTTTCTAGGCTAAGAATGGATCCTCCTAGGAGAAAATTTGGAGAAAGGGTCTATAAAATATGCTTGTGTTCCTAATTTGGTTTTGGCCCCTGAAATGCGAGTGGAGGGCAGATCACCTTATTTTTGCATACTGTGGCTAGAATGCATAAAGATGGTGGGAGCACAGTGGAATCCCAGGAGAAACAAATCCTCAGAGATCCCTGCTTTGGTCACCCTCAATCTTATCTTCAGCTCTGTAGTGATACTAAATTGTTGCTTTGTTGTTAAATACAGTTTAAGCATAGTTTCTCATCTGCAAATTTTCATGGACATTCCATCACCAGGAGAAAGTGAGATGTCCCAGTTTAGACTGAGTAAAACTTTACTCCAGGATTCCATGAGTAAACCTATTTATCTAAAAGCAATTACTTCTTTTGACCAGCTGCTTAGCAGCTATGAGTGAAAGTGTGATAAGAAGATAGCAACAGCTCAAGTTGTTGTTTAATTAATAATTAATAATTGTTGAATAATAATGGAAGTTCCTCTGAAGGTCATTCATCAACAAGTTTTTAAGGGACAGGGTGTACTTAATGTATTTAATGTGTACAACAGTTTAGTATTTTTCCAAACGCCTCCGGTTTTTGAGACTGTAGTTGAAAGGTGTAAATGGAAACTCACAAATAGAGGACTAGACATGAAGTTAAAGTTTAAAATGTAGTTCATTTAACTAAATCATAATTACTTACTTGTTTTTCTGCATATTTAGGGCAAAGGATACTGTTAAATTTACACTAATATTTTTTTCTTTATGTTGTTTATTTTAGCTTCTCATCTCTATTGGCTTTCCTTTATATTGTTTGCCTCAAAGCCTTCAAACCTAAATAATTAATATGATTAATCATACTGGAGTGTCTGGAGCAGAGTCAATGATAACCCAAAAAAAACCCCCGATGGTCCGAACTGTTTTGCTAAAATTCTTGTTTATTTCTTCATAGTTTATTTCTTCACTCACAGTCTTCTGATGATATGTTTTAGAGAGATAGAATGCCTATCAAATCAAAGTCTTGGTTGCTGGGACCTTTGAGACTGCAGTATAGTGTTACGTAGTAGACAGTGATAGCTAACAGACCTGAAAGTCAAGCCTGTGTACAAAAAAGATGGCGATACAGCAACAATGGGCTTGTGGATTGTTCTGTTCATGTTCTGCATATGTTCAGCTTGTAATTTGGGGATTTAACTTGGTTTTACTATTAACAGTGTGTCTTCTATGTAGATTTTGTAATGAAATGTTCTTAAAAATTCCATGACACTGACTGTGTATCTAAGCAATAACAATGATATAAAGCCTGACAGTCTTTTCAGCAGTGTTCACTGGAATGTATTCTTTGGGAAGACTGAAGACAATACATAGATGTTCTGAAATTACCTCTGTGTGTATGCTTTCAGTGGAAACAATTACTGGGGAAGGTTGCAGCTATTGTGAGCAAAGATGTGGGGACTGAATCCAGAGTGGTCACTGGAAGATAACAATGGATATTAATTAACAGAAAGAACACAAAAGCTCACTTTTGCTGGCTTCTGAATCACCAAGCAGGCAGATCATGAGCTGCTTTATACTTTGTCTTAGGAAAATATTTATTTCAGTTGAATGTGCCCCAAGTCAACATTTTCTGAGGCTTCTCCTGGCATTAAGAGGTATTATATGTATCCCTTGAGGATTTTGATCTTGCCTACTTACGTTTATGAAGGTTGTCTCAAAGCATGAAGTGATTTTTCTGCATTTTTGGCCTGTTTGCTCAGGATCACTCATTAGGTTTCAAATCCCTATTCAGGGTCCTCTGTGGTGCTTCTACCAGTATAGACAGAGATTGTTACTCTCTCATCTTGCGAACCCCTGGGATTCACCAGGGAAAAATCATGGATACCATGTGTGGGGACATGATGGCCCTCTGCTGCCTGTCTTTTCCTAAGGTGTCTTCAGTGCAACCTGGGCTGCTATTGTTTTGTCCTTCTCAAGTGTCTCTGTGCAGGAAACTCATGACGTGTCTGTCCTGGGTGACTTCTGGGGTCATACAACACAGTGTGTTACTTCCCATACCCTGCCTCCCTGCCTACATGCTAAGCCACAATTATGCAACTACGTTTAAGGGGGGACTTTGCTAGAAGCAGCTTTTTTACCAGTGGTGCCTTCCAAGTTCAGCCATTCAGCCTTTAACCAGCCCCAGAAATCTGAAGGCAGACAATGAATGACTGCCACTGGATGATTCATTTGGACTATCTCAAATTCAAAGGAAAGGAAGCAATGTTAAGACAAAAAAAAACCCCTGAAAGTCCTAGGAAGCTCAAGCTCAGAAATAGCAATTTGCTTAAAAAAGGTCTTACATTATTGGAGTCAATCCAAATTACACTCCTTTTCCACCTTGGAAACTTTCTCATCAAGCTGTATTTATGTGTTTTAATCTTTCCTCCTGAAAAAAATCTTATACGTACCCTAATTTTTCATTATCCTTCTAGTAATTCACAAGGTAGAGCTGAACACAATGTTCCAGGCACTATCCTCTTATTTTTTTTTTAACAGAGACAAGAGTAAATACAAAATATAGAGCTATTTGTCTTTTTGTTGTTAATTTAGGCCATTTCAAATTCCTGTTTAATTTACTACTCACTGTTAAATCCAAGTCTATTTCTTTACTTGAGTGTGAGTATATCTGTTCCCCCTCACCTTCCAACTTCTTGTATTTTCCCTCCATTGTGTATTAACATACCATCAATGGACAAAAGTAAAAGGGAAATGGTATGTTATGTGATCTAGTAAGTGAATTGAAGGATGGACACAAACCCAAATGTTTAAATGGTAAAAATAGAAATAATTGTGAATCAGTAGAGTTTGGAAAAGAAGATTAAGAGTAGTGGGCCATTTGCTGTACATGGTCAAGGGTAAACATCAAAGCAAACAAATGAGCATTATGCCTCTGGAGAGAACAAAGTCTTGACCCTGTGGAAAACATTAGATGTGTTAATAATATGAAGGCAATTGCTCAGGGACAGCATATATAAGTACACAGAAGGCAGGGACAGATAATATGCATATTATGACTTTTAGTCTGGTCATTAGAGAAACATTAAATCATAAATAAGAGCTTAACATAAAGGAAACCCCCTAATGTAGGACGGTACTATTTCTCTTAGCAAATGGCCAGATAAAGACAGCGTAATCTTGTTGTCTGAACGATTTCCAGAGGTTAACATAATGATTTTATATCAATCAAGACTGTAGAATAATCATGAGAGCTTCGTTTTTCTCAAGGAATAAGACAAAAGAAATAGCATTGCAGTTGTCTCTTCTAATATAGATGCTTTATTTCATGTTAGTTTTTAAATTTTTACTAATATATCTCTGAGTTTATTGGTTGCAATATAGTGTTCCACTAGGTTAGTCCACCCTATGGAATATGACCCACAGAAATCATTTTGTTACCAATGAAAAATCTGTTTCCAGCTTCATAGCATAAGAAGTTCTCATAGCTGTAGGGGCTTTAATTATCTGTTTCCACTTGCTAATAAAATTGCCAGCTTGATTTTAATTTTCTCTTTAAGAGAGGCATTTATAACCTCATAAAGATACATATTATTTCAAACATAAAATAAGTCATGTTCCTTCATCCTACTGTAATTCAATACCAAACACCATGTGTCTGTGATACATGATGTGAGAAAAAAAAGGATCTTAGATAAATGCCGAACCTATTTGACACAAAAAGAAAGTGGGTATTATGGGAAATACTCTAATTTTATTTCAAGCAAATTTTAGCTGACACTGAATGTATCATAATGCAGGATATATAGGTAAAAGAAGAATGGATTGGATAACTGTATGTAATGGGATAAGAATATGGGAGAGATTATTTGACACATGAGGAAATTAGTCTCCCCAGAGGAACAGGGTATGAGCCTAAGACTAAATTTAGATTACAGTGGTAAGGTTATCTGGGTGTGATCCTGAAAGCATTGTGTGTATTTTCAGGTTTTGTGTTTTTCTGTCATTGCTCTCCCTTTATATGTCATGTCAAGAGCTGAATTAATATTTTCTGTCTTCTTTGGGAGTAACAATGATTTGGAAGTGTCAAAAAATATTGGTTTCTGATAATAGCTTAGGAAAGAATTTGTTTTCGTCATACAATTTGTCTTGGGAAATATTCTCAGCAAAAACATTTACAGTACGATATCCCATTTATCCCTGCTTGAGAGCACTCAACCATAAAGACTGTGAAACAGTGCTTCCCATGAGAACTGTCATTCATGCATGTGGAAGGACAACTGGATATTCTTTGCTATCCCCTGTATATCCTATTTACACAACTTATTGAAAATAACTGTTTTAAAAAAACATTGGGCTTTGTAAAGCCTTATAAATGTCTCTACTTGATTATGCTTCTATGTGTTAGACAGCTGTAGTCCTGTTCATTCCTGATAATTTAGTGTAATTTTTCCCTATTTTTTGCTATTAGCACCTCTTCATGCCAAATGCTGTTGCTGTTTTAAGGCTGATTCTGATCAGAATAAAACCAGCCTTACTATTTTGGGGGTGAATTTTGGTGATGAAGACTTCAGTTGAGCAATGTGGTATCCAAACACCTGAACACAATTGATCTGTGGGCTTTCTGATCGACTGTGCATGTCCAGAAGATAGAATTTTGGGATGTTCAAAGTATCTAATGAAGATTCAATGAACTGTTGAGTAAAGGCTTAATGATTCTCATACACAAGTTAGCTCAATCTCATTTCCCGCTACTCTTCTGATCAATAAGTAAGAGTAATTGTTCATGGGTTAAATGTTCATATTTGACATGATTACACGTTTATTCTGTTCAAATAAGGGCAAATGCAACACTTGACCAAAGCCCTCTCAGCAAACGTGTTAATATACAATTCCAATTTGTACCTTTTCACAACTTTTACTTCATAAAATTTCTCTTTAAAAAGCTGGATCTTTTAGGTTTACACACAGGTTTACTACATTAGCTTGTTTTCATCTTTATCATGATTCCTTTAAATGTGTAAGGAAAGCTAGTTCAGCATGTATTCATCTTTCAGTATTAGGTTCTAGGCTGGGTTTGTTAAGAATGCCAGTTTTCTTTCAGCTATCAAAGAACAATCATTGCAAGATTTTAATTGCGAGGGGAAGAATTGGGTTTGTTACTAGAGAATTTATGGGCTCACTTGTGCTCATACTAAATGTACAGGTTATAGGATTGATCATGTTTATAGGGTATTCTGTTAGAAATTGCATGTAATGGATGTTGTAAGTCACAAACAGTATAAAATAATTTAACACTTCAAAACCAATCAATGAGCAGTGAGGAGAGTGGTAAATGTAATATATATCTATATTTTTCTAACATTGACCATAACCCATTTTTGGTCACCTTTTCTAAATACCAGCTACCAACTGAATCAATACCTAATAAGTTTCCAACAACACTTGGAATAAAACCAATTTTAACAGTAATGATTTCTAGATATTTTGGCAGTGTCAGAAAGTGGATATCCTGCTCAGTTTGTACAGTTCTATTCTTATACAAACTATTCTATGCAAAGGTTTTGAAGGCATCTTGGACTGTGTCTTCCTTCATAGAAGAAGAGACATAAAATTCTTCTCAAATGCATCTATACTAGTTATGTCATTAGGCTGATAAAGCCTGTTGGGATAGGAGTCATCTTTCAAGACTTGTATTAATCTATAGTATTCTGATCTACATTAAAAAAGTTGCCTAAGTGCACATGGAGAGCATTACCTTCCAAGTTTTGTATTTGAAATACATGAAATAGATTTTTCTCTCTGCACATACTTACAGCTATATTGAGTACAGAGGGAGTCTGGCACTCCTACGCAGGTAAAGTCTGGCAAGATGAACCCTTGTCTACTCCAACCAACATTTTCTAATTTTACTTTATGTTCAATAGAGATGGCAAGGGGAAACTAGGGAGTAAGAAGGGACATGTTAGATTTAAGAAACTGGGAGCTCTGCTGGGGCATTCTGGAAACATGAAGGGACAGCTTTCATGCATTCCAGCATGAAAATACTAGTCCTTTTTTCTCTACAGTGGAAAAGGCAAGGACATAACAGAAATGTCTTTTTAGTTCTTGTAACAGATATTTTGCTAAAGTATTTTAAGAAATGGTAACACATTTTTAATAAATGAATGATGTATTCTTCTGCTTAGCTAACACCTGGCCAATATCACTGACTTTTAAAAAAGTCTTTAAGCTTTCTTTAAGTTTCGGTGCAGTTAATGACTATTTTCTTCTCCAAGGCTCTGTGGTACTCCTGTTACCAGAACGCATCACCAGGGTCCATGCAAACAGAAAAAGATGTGTTCCTATTATGAACTTTGGTGTGTGTCTGGTTATAGAAAACTTCATACTTGCCTGGTTCCTGTATTGAAATGATAGGGAAGCTGCAAAACTAGGAAAAATAACAAAATAGTCATTTTTTGAGTTCTGGAGAAAAACTTGAGTGTACTTCAAGTGACTTAAAGGTGCCTGGTGCAGTGTCTGTGTCTGTGTCTTCCAGTTTGAGAAATGGGTTGGAATGTGCTGCATTTCCAATCTAGCATTCCTATTCACACTTCCTTCCTATAGAAGCTGGTGGAAGGGGAGTACGAGAAGAAAAGGTAGAGAGAGAGAAGGAAGAATGAGAGAAGCTGTTGCGCACCCAGGTCTCACTTCAGGTTGGAAATGGCACATGGTTAGAACATAGATCATTTAGAGATTCATACTGCTCATGTTCTGGAGCAAGGCTTCTTGTTATGCTATTAACACCTAGCTTCTTACTCTTCACCTGTATGTGTCTTGGCCATCTTCTCTACTGCCACTGTGTTGAATTGTTAAATGAGTTTTGACATACAGATGAATGTTGAAACAAATGAACTCAATCAGATGTGCATCAGGATGGAATGACTCCTGTAACTAACCCACATTTAGTTTGCTCTATGGGTTTGTATTTAACTTATACATTAGAAATCACATTTATTGTCTTTTTTTTTCAGAGCAGTCCTGAATAAAAAATGATTGTAAAATGGGGATTTAGACAATATCTGTGAAGGACTTCATTCTTGCCTTGGCTTGGCATTTGTGAAAGATTTAAAATCTTGTCTTCCTTTAGGCTCTAGTTTAATGCTGCTTTTTCTATAGCTGACTTTTTGCATGTGACAAAGCTATACAAATTTTCTGAATTCCTCATTCAAGTTACAGAGCTATGATGGTTGTTACATAAGTGAATGTTGCAGGAAGAAAGATATTATTTATTTATAGACTTATTTTGTTTAAACTACTTAAATGGTTTTGCATGTATTTTTCTAATAATCTGTAGAGGATGCTGAAGTGAAGAAGAAGTCTTTCCACATTTAGGTGGGTGAGACAAATAGATTTTTGGGAAGTGTTTTGTGAAACTTTAACACCATTTGTTTTTTTAAATGAACAGGATCATGTTTTTATGAAAAGATTCTTGAAGTATCTCCAAAGCCCAGGATTTTAGTAGCAGGTTATGATCTGTGCTGAAAAGTGAATTTGAAAATCAGAGTGTCTGCTCCAAATACCAGTGTAGCGCTTCCTCAGTGTCTCTTTAAATAGTAGTCAAATAAGACCTTAAATGAATTACTAGAAAAATCTGCAGGGATTTTTCACTGGTAGGTGATGAATTTTAAATAAAAACTCTTTCTTTGCTGACATGTCTGGGCATGGGGTTTCATATTTTACCACTAATATGGGCTGAAATCAGCTGAGAATATTCACCTTTCTAGCAAGCTTTTAAAAGGCAAGTAAATTACTTCTTTTTTCATTTCACTGAGTTTGATTTCCACCAGATTCTCTAAAACTATTTTGAGTGCTACTGTATCTGAATGTACAGAATTTCATGGTTAGTTATAATATAATTAAAATAGGTGTATCCAGTTCCAGGGGCATCTGGAGTGAAAACAGGAAGGCTCTTTAGTTGATTAAACTTCTACAGCATCAAGGCAGGACTTAATTTGGAACCTTCCTGGTTTTGCATTGAGGAAAACATGCTTTTGTTAAATGCTAAAAGGCCCAAAATGAAGGTCATACGTGCCATTATGTTGTTATGCTTGTCATGATTGTGATTTAAAAAAAGCCTGGAGCCTATAAAATCAGAGAGATTTTCTGTAGTTATAAGAGGTCAGTGCATTATTTTCCTAGATAATTCATCAATGTCAGTAGTGCTAATGAAAATGCAGGCCATGTGTCAAGAGTTAGTGTGTCCATGTCTCTACTGCCGTTGTGGTCTAGCACTCGTGTTTGCAGATCATTCAATGAAAGGTTTGCTAGTGCCTTGCAAGCCATGAGTAGGTCCATGGGAGAAGAGAGAAGAGATCATCTACAGTATCTTTTGAGTGAATCCACTCACTGATGATCATGCCCATCTCATATTGCCTTGTTTTGGTAGCTAAGATTAGAGGAATATTTCTGGCAAGAAGAGAAGTAGGACCAAAATAGCCTTTGCTGCTTTCACCCACCATGTCTTGGAGCTAATAACTGGGTTGAGTTTCTTCTTGTTCCCAATCTCAGTCCATGTAGTGCATGGAAAAGGAAAGGGTCTGCTTTTGATAGGTGTGATGCTCAATTAGCCTGTGTGCTGTGTAGTGGTAAAAGAGCTGTATGCTATGCAAGGGGCAAAAAATCTAGTAAGGCAAAACTTAATCTTAGTTAATTTGGTTTAGAAAATATTTATAAAAAGCAGATGTTTGCCACAAGTGCAGGAAACCTTTGGTGTATTTTGAACTACAGTGGTAAAATATGATAAGAAATGGAACAGAAACCTTAAAAAAAAAAAAGAGCAAGTCCATGCTGTTACAAGCACAGTTTTCTGAAATGTGGAGATTACATCTGAAATCACATCAGCTATTATGCCTGCTCCCCCTGTGACCATCAGGGTTCAGCCAGTCCAGACTGGCTTTATTTTCCACTGGAAACTCCTATTCTCTCTTTAAGTAGGAGATAATCTTGTTATACCCTTAATTAGGGTAAAAGTTTTTTTCCTTCCATGGTATTTGTTATTTTAGGACTCATCCATCTCCTGTGCTTGATGCAACAGTAAATAAGTGCTTCAGTGAGGTATGAAGCCCTTTCCTCTCCCTTTGGCTTTCTGGGAGGGAACCCAACTTTGTTGGGCCCTTATAGTTGATACTACCCTGTACTTTAAAATGTAAGTTCACAGACAACTAAACAATTTGCCTGTTTGCGGCTTACTTGCTCTTACTGCTACTACATATGCTTCTTTTGATCTTACCTTTTTCGTTTTATTCCTACAGAGTATCTTCTGGCGAGATTCTAAATTGCTGGCTTTTGCCTAAATTCTTGCCTTTTGAAACACAAATTCAGAAGCTGTACTGAAACACTGTGATTTAGTTTGTGAAATAACTGAGAGTGTTTGTCTTACCCAGATGCTGGCTGGACTGTTTGAAAAAGTGAATTTGATTGCTGCTCAGATGCTGTCCCCACTATTCATGGGATCCTTGTTTACTGATTTGTTTCACTGTGACTGTGACTTTAAGTGTCTTGAAGGGGATTCACTTCGAAGTAGACTGAATTACTTTTTTTACTTCTCCCAATCTAATGAGGAGCTTTTCAAGTCCTCATTACCTTGGGGAAGAGTGGCTGGAAACCTTCCTGGCAGAAAAGGGCCTGGGGGTGTTGGTTGACTGTCGGCTGAACATGAGCCAGCAGTGTACCCAGGTGGCCAAGAAGGCCAACAACATCTTGGCTTGTATCAGGAACAGCGTGGTGAGGAGGACTCGGGAGGTGATCGTCCCCCTGTACTCAGCACTGGTGAGGTCCCACTTCAAGTACTGTGTCCAGTTTTGGGCCCCTTACCACAAAAAAGACATTGGGGTGCTGGAGCAGGTCCAGAGAAGGACAACAACACTGGTGAGGGGTCTGGAGAACAAGTCTTATGAGGAGCAGCCGAGGGAGCTGGGGCTGTTCAGCCTGGAGAAAAGGAGGCTGAGGGGAGACCTTGTAGCTCTCTACAACTACCTGAAAGGAGGTTGTAGAGAGGCGGGGGTTGGTCTCTTCTCCCAAGTCACAGGCAATAGGACAAGAGGAAATGGCCTCCAGTTGTGCCAGGGGAGGTTCAGATTGGATATTAGGAAAATTTTTTACACTGAACGGGTTATTAAGCATTGGAATGGGCTGCCTGGGGAAGTGGTTGAGGCACCATCCCTGGAGGTATTTAAGAGACGGGTTGACATAGAGGTTAGTGACATGATTTAGTGGTTTTTTTATCAGAGTTAGGTTGATGGTTGGACTAGATGATCTTGAAGTTCCCTTCCAACTTAGACAATTCTATGATCCTATGATTCTAAGTCTGAACAGTGCACTCTTCTCAGCAAGAGCAGGAGGTCTGACTCTAGTGATAGAGATAAATGAAATGTTAAAAGGAAGAAAGTGAGCAATATAGCTATCTGTAATCAAACCAGGGAGAAAGAGAACAAAATGGAGGGCATTCCAGAACAGCAAAAGCCAAAGAACAACAAAAGCCAAAAAACAGCAAAATTAAAAAAAAAAAAAATAAATTCTGTTGTATTTCTTAAATATAACATATCGATGAAGGCTGTTTATAGTAAAGTCTATTTACAGTGACTGGGAGAATAGCCAAATAAAGGTGTACAGCTTATTGAGCCCTCTGCTTTTGCCACTTCAGTAAGAACTCATTGTAATCAGTGGTCTCTTTTATTTAAATGCAGAAGACTTTGGATTGCTGTTGATAGTGGTATTTCTATGCACTCTTTCCATTGACTATTGCAACCAACATGTGGTCATTAGTATATTAAGATAATATAGTATTTCTATATTATGCAGTTAAACTGTATGAGAATAAAGGCATCTTAGATTGTGTCTCATTTTTAGACTGATCACTATAAGGATTAGTTCACCTAGTTGCTAATATGACGAGAAACACGGCAGTATTCCTGTGTAGTATATAGTCTGTCACATTTTATTACTTAAATGTAATATTAAAAAAAAAAATTGTTAATATCTGTCACCGACATGGGAGCAAAGTAGGGTCTTTGGGATCTCTGGGCTTTATTTTTGAAGTTAAACCCTGCCACCTACAAATTGTGCCTGTTTGACAAGAAAGGTTTTCTTTTTAAAGGTTTTACAGGAATATCTTCTTGACAGATTGATTGTGTAAGTCTTCGTGTTGCTCTAATAACTCCTTTTTAATGGGAGAAATTTAATTCATGTCAAACTCAAAAGTTCAGTGACAGGCAATGTGCCTTCTCTTAGTTTAAAGGTTAAAAATAATTGACACTTTTATATGCACAGAATAAACTGCCATAAAAATATTAATTTCTATGACTATTCAGATAAAAAGAAACAGAACCAAATGCAAAATGAGTGGTCAGCTTTTCCATAAGTTTTGAGACAGTGAAGATGACTCTATTAATAAATACAATCAACAACCATTACTGAAATAATTAAGAAAAGCACGATAAGCCAATGCTTGTCTTAATTACTGTTGCAGATGGAGTAGAATTACAGGTTTGGAAATGCTTCTTAAGTTTTCTGATTGTATAGAAATTTCAAAAATACTTTTCAGAAAAGCAGCTAGTTTCTGAACAATTGTAATATAGAAAATGATGACATTTCTTTTTTAATGCAGGTGACTATTAATCTCCCCCAGCCCCCCGCCTTTTGGTAAAACACACTGCTTTCTCATGTACAAGATCATTTTCTGACATTAAGAACATCTGGGTGGAGGAGCCATTGAGGTGGGGTGGGAGGGTGTCCTGGGCCATGAACCCATGGGGAGCTCTGGGGAGGCTATGCGGGGACAGCGTGGTCTGTGGTGCCCTCGGGACCATGGTAGCTTTGCAGTGTAATTGAAAATCAAATGATTTACCAGCATGAGCAGTGTCTGCAGGCTGTTCTGTCTGGTGTACGTTGAGTAGTAAGACACAGCACAAAAAACTGCATACCTAAACTCATGAGTACGAATGACATGATATTATTTTAAAAGAAGTTTAGTCAGTTTAATGACTTTTCAGATCACCTTTTGGGTGAACCTTCACCTCACAGAAGTTACAGACTTTCCCTATTGTTGTGTGCGACTCCAGAATTTTCTGCATTTTCCTTGTAAACAACAAGACAACTGTTGGAAATAGGATACTTGACTTGAAATGTGACTCATCACACCTGAGTTTATCCATTTAATTCAGCCTATTCATTTATATTCCTTCTACAGTCAGTGGAGTGGAAATGGGAAGACTTGTCCTGACATCTTAAAGAGATATACTGACATGGGAAGAATAACCTCCTGGAAGTCCCTTTCTTTCAGCTGACTAAAAATAACCCTATACTGTTGTGGCTTAAAGCTAACCAATACAAATTGTACCTTAGGTAAACCATATATATAGTTAATTTTTAGCAGCTCTTAGATAAAGGCTGCACCATAGAGCATATGCAAAATAAATACTGATACATGACACATTTCTTTTACTATTTCCTGATTCATGAGAGCTAAGGGTAAAACTGTTCATTTATCTTGACAATTTTTAGTGGAATTTATGCATGAATGTGGTTACGTCTATGAAAGGCATAGTAACTGAGAATAATTCTAGATTAATATAGTGTATTTAATTAAAAGTTAATATTTCAGATTTTTAATTAACATTTCAATTAAAAAACAAGTAGATCAAACCCACATAAATTTTGAAATAATTTAGTCTTCAAAACATTGTATTGCAATGTTCAAATAATATTGACCAATCAAACACTAAATTTGCTGGGTTACTTTTATTCCAGGAAAGAATAGAACAAAAAAATGAATGAATGCATTATTTTAATGCAATTTTTATTCTGACTAATCTTGATGTAAGAAAAGTATTTTGATTCTTAGTAGAATAGTTTATCTGAAGATGGGATTCAGCTTCAATTAAAATACGTGATGTGATATAAGCTAATTGTTCTCAGCTCCCATGGGAGCTCCCAGTTGGGAGGTAAGTTTTTATTCACTTGCCTAAACACACATATTTATCTAGTCCTGTATCCAGGACATTCTTCATAGGTCTGATAGTTACGACCTAAGATACATGAAACCATGCCATCCTGAAGTGGCAGCTGGAAGCTGAGTGGGATAGTCTTCACATCTCCAATGGCACTGCCTGCCTTCCTTTAGGCAACTAATTTGAGCCTCTCACAATAGACTTGATGGAATCTAACGTGTGTAGACACATCTATTTGACACACTGCTTGCTGTGTTGACTAGATTTTCCGCTGTCTACTGGGGAAACTTAGACAAAAAAACCCCTTTTACATATAGTTCCATCTGCACGTGCCTGAACCTGGAGCTGAATCCCAGAGTAAGTTTCTCATCATACAATGACATTGTGCAAAAACTTGTCAAATTAAAATGCAAGAGAAAAATAAGCAATAACCAAGACAGAAACATATTAATGTAGAAAGTATGTACACCAAAAAAATATATATACACTGAAACTCAATTTAAGAAACTGCAGCACATTCATCCATGTTCATTTTGCTGTCTACTCTTCCTTATTGTCCCTTACTGTCCCTCTATTCATATCTCTTCCCTTGTTATTTCCTGCTCAGTATCAGGTAGTGTTTTCCTCTCCCATAGAGATGTGAGAGAATATTGAGAAAGGCAGAGATAAAGACCTAGTGCTTCCCAGGCTCCTGAGCAGCTATCAGGTCTACGGTCAGGACTTTTCAGCAGAACCTGGCTGAGCCGGGTTCAAATCTATATTTCATCTGACCTTATTGCTCTCTATAACCACTTGAAAGGAGATTGTAGCAAGGTGGGGGTCAGTCTCTTCTCCCAAGAAACAAGTGATAAGACAAGAGGAAATGGCCTCAAGTTGCACCAGGGGAGGTTTAGATTGGAATTTCTTCACAGAAAGGGTTATCAAGCATTGGAACAGACTGCCCAGGGAAGTGATTGAGTCGCTATCCCTGGAGGTATTTAAAAGATGCGTAGCTGTGGTGCTGAGGGAGATGGATTAGTTGTAACATGTCAGTGCTAGGTTAATGATTGGACTTAATGATCTTAAAGGTCTCTTCCAATTAAAATGATTCTATAATTCTATATGCTGACCAAGGTCTGATTCCTTGGGAATACGGGGACTTGAACGGGATTCTCCTACTGTGCCTTATTGGTGTAGTCTTGGTGAAGATTGTGCATTGATGCTTAGGTGGCTAGTCACAGTCATTGTATTTCACTTTACATAAAAAATATATGTGCAGCAAGCAGTCATCATTTCTCCATTTAGGAGGTAAAAAATGGAAGGATGCTGACTTGGTTTTGCATTCCCACATGTAAAGTATATTTAGTTAACCTAAAATTTCTTTACTAGTCAGCCATTTTGTATGTTGGAAATAACCCTTTTGCTATGTTTGCTTCACCATAAAATTCTCATCCCAGGAAAAATAAGTATATATTTCTATGCTTCTGTTGTCACGTTCTGCATTTATCAAATTTAGACCAGAATATATTGAAATACAAAGCTCATGATGCATACCTACTGCAAATTTCAAACTCAAGAATAAATTCTGTAAGAATCATTCATTGTTGGTAGACATAATTTGTAAAATCTCCGAGTCTGATCATGCATAAAATAGGAACCTTAAAGTTTTATTGGCTAGTGGGAATTTTTGCTACACAAGAAATGCAAGATTAGTTGTTTATGTTTATAGCTCATGGAGACACCTGTTGTTTCAGAAGAATTATTCTGCATAAGACTCATAATAATCTTATACCTTTTACCCCGACTTTCCTTTTTAATGGTTCTTTACTGGGGTTCCTCTGTCCCTTGTTAAACTCCTAAAGTGATCTATTATTTTTCCTTAGATGAGGATCATCTACTCAGTTAAACCCCAGACATGGACCTAATGTTTGCAGATTTCATCATTAAATATGGCTATTTATGCATAACTTCTTATGTCATTGAAAGCAGCTGAAAGTTTTCTGTTATCAGAAAAAAATTCCTCTTGAAAATAATACAGTATTTTGAAATTAAAGTATTCTCATTCCTATGGATGTGCTGATACTTGTCATAAATCACAGAATTCACAGAAGCATGATGTTTGGTAAAAAGGAACATATTCTGTCTTTATGCACATATAGATATGTATTCCAATGGAAAAGCTGTTAAGGATTTAATTGACATTTAACATTGGAATTATCAAAACTTCCTGGTTCAAGAACAGTATATCAAATACCGTCCAGTTATTTCCTAGGGTCTTCATGATGTAAACTGTGATCTTCATTTACTTTTACCCTTGGCAAGACTTGTTACAGATAGTTGAGGATCACAAGAGTCATTCTAGGTTGTGACTACAATGAAGATTGCTTTTATTGAACACAGGATAACTAGGATAACACAGGATAACTAACTTTCCATAAGATTTTCAAAATTGATGAAAGCAATTACTGAAGCACAAAGTAGAAGAATTTGAAATTAAGAGCAAGTCCACTCAACAAAAGCTCTGCTGAAAGTCAAAAGTAAATCTGAAATTAATCTTTTCTTCTGTTCTTGTGAGCTTAGTCATGTAGATTGCATGACATCATTTGTGTTCATAATAAAATTCATACTGATGCACAAAAATAAGAAAAGCTCCAGATCCCATGGTTGTCCATCAATATGCTTAATTTTAAGCATGGGAGTAGTCCATTAAAGTAAAAAAGATACAGATGGTTTAAATGCTTAGCTATACTGGGGCCGAAAATATAAATTGGGAAATACATGGGATTTTAAAAATGGTTTTCCCTACATGGTGTGCTAGCCACATCAGTGAAATATTTCATCATCAGGGTGGGGGGGGCTGCATAAAAATTTTCTAATGATTCCTTCAGTAATATTTTAGCTTTGCGGCCTCCTGAAATAGCCTCCCAAAACAACAAGGAAAGAATTAGTCAATAAAAAGGAAGATTTTTTTTCCTTATGTAGTAGTTTCTTTCCATATCATTGTTGCAGTTGCTAGTGCTGACTCTTAATAAAGTAAATATTGAACTTGCAATTTAGCATGTATAATTTATGATGTTTGCTTGTCCAGACAGTTTTGTTTTTTAAAAATGTCCTTAGAATTTGCTTCATCTGGAAGGTTTCCATATAATAGTGTCCAGAAAGTGTGTTTTGCTATTTAGGTGCTGTGCTATTTTGGGTTACAAAAATGATAATCTCAAATGAAAACATCTGGTCTTTCTAGAAGATTTGAAAATAACCTCTGTTTACTTTTACAGCTTTGCAGGAGAATGTATCCTTAGAGAATCTAATGGAAACATTAATGTATCAACTTTTTTATTATTTCAATTTGGCATCTCATTTCTTAAAACATTTTATCTAATTAAAAGTAAAGTCTGTTGGACATATTTATAGTTCATTAGCTAGAATTGAAACAGGACTATCTTGCTAGCAAGCAATTAATAAATATTTTAAAAATATTTTTAGTACTGTAGATCAGTATTTATCAAAAAAACCTTTCATTTTTATTTTCCATGAACATTTGATGCAGGAAATGTAAAACCAAAGTGGCTAAGATTTGAACTAGCTTTCCATTTAACAGATGATTTTTCTAACTGTGCTAACATATGTATGCTTACTTGAATTGGCCTAGAACCTACTACTTTATATGAGGATATATTAATTTAGCACTCCAGGGAAAATTTGCCAGAAAATCTGTAGTCTCTGTGCAATTCAAGTGCCACGTATGTATATCACAGAAGATCGTGAAGTATGTAGTTCACAACAAACACAAAAAAATCCCTGATATGTAGAGTTACAAACTAAAGATACCCTCACTTTAAAAGGACCCCAAATATCCAAGTTTAAAAGGATTAAAAGGGTTGTTTATTACTCTACAGATGGATGATGAATGGGATTGCTTTGCAAGTAAGTCTTAGATAATAGTGGGGGCACCTGGGTGTGGTGACAGTGAGAGAGAATATGCTGGTCTGGCTTATTGTTTAATTTCACTGCCATAAAAGGTGGCTTTTTACAAAGCGATAACCTGTGCTTTATGCATCTTTATCCAAACTCATAGTGGAAGGAGGGCATGATTTAACTATAGAAAAAGAGCAACAATAGTTGACATAAATACCTCTGAGTTTAACTTTATCAGTCTATTTAAAGAATTTAAAAAGAAAAGAAAGTCTCTTTCTCCTCAGGAAGTTTTTTTTTTTGCTATATGTAAAAATTTCCTTATCTTACCAAATAGAGGTATCAGAGTAGGATAAGATGGACACCTCTGCAGTTTCCATTTGCTGTATTGGCTGGATCTCCACTGACTGCAGTGAGAACTCAGTCAACTCCCATGTGGATGTCTATACAGTACGTGCCGTATATGGCTTAACGGATGAATCTGGAGCTGAGTCTTACAGTCCAGGACATGTCAGGTGACTTCAGTGCAATGCAGATGTTCCTGACCTTGATCAGGTGTAGGAGTGAAGTCACAATTACATGGCTAATTAAGTGGAATGCACTGAGCTCCATGATGCTGGTACTAGACTGCTGCTGGTACCTCTGCTCACAGACGTAATGCTAGCTCAGCCCTGTCCACACTGCCTGCAATGTGCTATGATCTTTGGTGTAACTGTGGTGACATACACTCCAAGAAAACTATCTTACTGTAAAAATAAAAGAAAATGAAAGCCTACCTTCAATGGCAGCTGTGGCAGAATGTGGAAAACCAGCAAGCCTGTGGTTTCTTGACAAAGGAACGATTTAATTCATTTTAGATTAGGGCATGTGCATTGACTGGTCCCAAGCACTGGAAAACCCAAACTAGTAGCATGTCCACACCCTGCAAGTGTCTTCAGAGACAACGGAACAAATCCTTAGACTGGCAGGATACCTGGTTTTTCAGGAGCCCTTGGTGTGGGAGATGTCTGAATTCAGTATTTTAGGGCAACTGTTGCCACTGTCCAGTAAGCCTCAGGCTCTAAGTATGCTGATCAATGATGGGCAGTAGGGCCCATAAGCCAGACTGGCTGAAGCACAGAGGAGATGGGACCTGTACTCCAGATGAGGGAGCTCCATTTCATTCATTGTGCTGAGGTCTGTGTCACACACCGTAGCTCTTAACCTTGTTTCTGAGATAGATGGAAATATCTGAGGCTGAACTGGTTTTGTTTTGTTGTTGTTGTTGCCAAGGCTGATCCTGCCTTATTTTTAAAAACAAAAGAGTGAGGGCTGTGATTGCTGAAAAAATACAGTGGTGGTCTAATATGTCTCAGTTGAAGCTAATGGACATTCTTCAGTGAGTTTGGAGGAGGGCAGAACTAGGACAGACCATGCCCTTTTGAAAACCTTAGCTGCTGCTCATGGTTCTTTTAAGGCTCAGGCATTTATGGAGCAAATATGAGTCCTGTTAATGATAGTGTTGAATGAGAAAAAATATCTTCCTTGTGGTTTAATGGTATTTCCAGAATGTCTTGTAAATTTGTTTTATCTCTTCCTGTGAAAGAACACATATTTTCTTAATGCAAATATTTAGACTGCGTGCTGTCACTATAGTCACTGTTGGATTATATACAGAGTTTATGAGATGGTTCAGTAATGAGGCATAAGCAAGGAGGTGATACAAGAAATCTAATGCAAGAAATTGTCTCCTGCCAGATGGAGCTGTACCTTGCTGATAGGTGATTACAGGGCTGCTTATAAAACAGCAAATGACTCTTGGGACATTTGTCTAGCTTTGGGACTAAAATGACCTGCTGAACCTAGCAATATCTGCATCTCTTTGTTATGGTTTGAGAAAACCCATAACAATCTATTGTCGTTTAGACAATTATTCTATCACCAGATGACCCCTCCCCACCCAGAAAGGGGAATCGGGGAACACAGAAAAACACAAGGGTTGAAATATAAATAGATTTAATAGACTAAGACTAAATAATTAACAATAATACTAAAGAACCAGTATTAATCCCAATACTGATATAAGATATACAAGAATTATACTCAGCCAATTCTATCAGTAGGAAGCTGTGCACTCCCAGCAGGGGACAGCAAATGTCGGACACTGCGAGCGCAATGGCTTCAGGAGGAAGGGAAGGCCTCAGGGGTCCGGCACTGGGTCAAGGAGTTGTCTGGACCGCCACCATCAAGGGAGAGAGAGCAACACAGCAAACTTTTCTAATTTATATTGAATGTGATGTTCATGGTATGAAATAATCCTATTGGCCAGCCCGGGTCAAGTGCCCAGGCCTTGCTCCTCCTCGTCCCTGCACCTGGCAAGGCTCGAAAACACTGAGACCTTGAATCCCACAGAGCCTGGCTGGCTATAAAGTAAATGTTTTCACAAATTCAGACACTAGAGTCTTCTAAAAGTGCAATTTTCCCCAGTATTAGAAGAAAAATTAGTCCTGTGTCTCTCAACCCAGGACACTGTTGGTTGCTCATACCACCTTTTTTTTTTTTCAGTGCTTGTTTATTTTAAATTTAATTCATGGAAACATATATTACCAAATAAGATGCAGGTACATAAATTAATGTAACAGAAATTCACTTCCTTGGCCTGTAGGACTTATCTATCAGTTCCTGAGGCTAGCATAATGTATGGTAACTAAATTGTTCTTGCCAGGATTGTAGGGATCCCTACCTGGGAAGCATTATGGGAGTAATACGACAAATGGTGATGTGGGCTGACACTAGGATGTGGGTGGAAATGTTGCACTGTGAATAAGCAGATAACTAATGAGCTGCTAATCTATGAAAGTTTACAAAGCTTCTGCTTTCTTCAAAAGAGAACCAGTGGAGGGATGCAGAGTCCTGCAATGATCAAACTTTTGGAGCTGGAGAATAATCCTTGATATTTCTTGAGGCCAAAGAAAAAGACATTGAGAAACTGAGGTGAGAGAGCCCTAAGTTAACATTTTAGTTATGTGAATAGGCAGGAAAGAACAATTACACAGAGCTAATTTGCAAGAGTTTTAGATGTAGATTGGATGTGAGGCTCTTAACAGAGATGTGAATCCAAACTGACTAAAATGATGTGTGAAGGTAAGGAGCAAAATTTTACTGTCTGTGATGAAGAAAGGAAATGATTTACGGGAGAGAAGTGGGGGAAGAGACCTTTGCTGGCTGGCATGGAGAATAAACTTGATAGCTAGACATTGGTAAAGACCTGGCAGAGGAGTGCACTGAACTTTGATTTGAAGAGAGTGAGGTTAGCTTGATGGGGAAGGAGACCAGTGAATTGTCAACACAGGGAACACTGCCAGATTGTATGTAGTCTGTGGTGAAATTACACATAGGCAGGAGAAGAGGATCAAGGACAGCATCCCTTGGGCAAGAGGACACAGTGACACACATATGAAGAATGGTCAGAGGAGAGCTGGAAGATGAAGCAGCCTCCAAAGTCAACAATAGTACAGGTGGATGTGTCAAAACCAGTGACTTTGCTGGAAGACAAGGAAAAAACATTGCTTCCAGTTTGACTTAAGAGATCAGTGGAGGATGACTTTGTTGGCAATAAAATGAAACGCTCTGGTATTGTAAAGTATTTTTAAAGTTTCTGTCACTGACTGAAGAGAAAAAAAAGAAATAAGTTGAAGGCCAAGCTGAGGCCTGAAGTTAAATCTGCACTTGACTGTAGTAGTTTACATTACAGCTTAGTGGAGGAAAATCCTATTTTTTGATACATAGATATACACTAATGTGCAGGAGAACTACATGACCTGCATTAGAAGGTCGAGCTTACCCCACCAGATGCTGTGAATATTGCAAAAGATTTATACTCTTTACAAGGAGAAACAGGCAGCAGGTAATGTATAACTTTCTTGTTGCCCCTGCAGGGCTTTTTGTCCTACAGGATCAACTAATTTCCTTTCTCTGCCATAAATACATGTACATACATACCAAGGAAAAGAAGCTTTATGTCTGGTACACTGACATTCAAAAAGCCATTGGTTAAATCTGCAATTGCTTCATATGTTTACATGGACTTGGATGTTCTGTCATTGTACTAGTCAGAATGCAGAATAAACCACTTAAATGGTTACTAAGATTATCCCATGTTTTGAATATTGTACAGCAAATCTAGTGAGTATATTCTTCTGACACAAAGTATATTTAGTCAGTGTATATTCTGACGTGCTAGCAATTAGTATGTCAATGCACAGAAGAACTTGAAATACTAAATACGTGCTGTAGCTTACAATTAAATAAATTACTTCAGTGACACTTGTGCAAGTTGTTTATTACCATTGTACCTACCAGAACATGGTATATCTGGTGCTAACTAATGATGTAGTTGCATTTAGAAAAAACCCTCAAATACATTTTTCATGTTTAATAATTTCAGCAAAGACATACAAGCAGTTCACTTGTTCTTGTATTTTAGCAGATATTATTCTTCATCACAAGAATAATTTGACTTTTCAGTTATGAGGTACACTGCTGGAATATAAATTTTTGGCTTTGTGAGATTTCTGAACAGTATTCAGAATATATAACTATTCAGAATATAGAGTACATGCAGAAGTATTATCACTGAGCAATAATGATAAGTTATTCCCTACTTCAGCAATGTTTTCATTTTCAGTAGGTATACATTTGAGTAGCAAACTGATTAAAACGCTCCTTTTATTTAAACTTTGTTACAGATAATTAAGTCATATAGCTGTTTTAAAATATTTTGGTGAATGGAACTTCACCTCTCTATTTCTTATTAAGTTCTGAGATATATACTGTGGCACTGCCAACTGCAGCACTCTAGTTAAGATTGCCTTGAAATTTACAATTGAATTGTGATAATGACTTTTCTTTTTTATAACTTAATAACTGAATTTTAGTTTTTATATTTAACTTAACAATTCCTTAGGGATTACATGAAAATTCAAAGCAAAATGTATGCTAATGCATGCTGACTTTTAACTTTGCATTTCTTTCTCTTCCCCGTTACCTTCCCACGCCTATAAGCATTCTGGTAATAAGTTGGAGGCTGGAGCTATATAATGTAGGCACATGCAAAGCTAGATCCCTTTCTCTAATCATTCTTGAATTATATCAAGGTAAGCTTTTGGCATATCTCAAGATCAGTTAGTGGCTTGTAACGAGTACATTTCAGAAAAAAGAGTGCTTTTGAACAGCTTTTTGTTCCTCTCTCTCCATCAAAGTCTAACTTTTCATCTGGTTTCCTGTGCAATCATACTCTGTGAATGTGTCTCTGTGTTTCCCACCTAATAACTTCAGAATGTGCTTATCAACTTCAAACACTTTTGACAGGGGAGAGGATGGCAGGGAAAGGGGGCTTGATTTCTCAAATATAATTAAAATCCCTGAAATTTCATCAAAGTCGGTTGCTGGGAAGAGGAAAAGAAACCCTATTAGTATTCCCACTGAGGGAAAGTGCAGTCTGAGCCCACACCTCTTTACACACTGAACAAATCCATGCAGGTGAGTGTCATTATAAGTTATGGAAGAAAGCTTCAGCTGGAGCTTTCTACTTAGACAGAAAGTCAATCAAACTTAAGACACAAATTGGTAGGAAATAAGGCCTCATTATTTTCCAATGTTCATAAAGGTTTTTGTCAGTAAAATAAAGATTCACCTCACCTCACTTCTCCATTCTACAGTGTTAATATCTTTATTTCCACACTCCAGCTCTTATTGTAGTCAATGGAGAGAAATAACTTTTAGAAGGTGATTAATTTCATTCTAACACAAACAACTGATGAAAGTCAAACAAATTCTGTCCTAAAAAGGCCAGTAACTCAGTGTAGACTTGTGCAGGTTTGTCCCACAGCGTATAGTCTTTTCTCACATATATATGAATTGCCTTTGTAAGGATAGCTGTGGCAAAACTGACAAGAGAGGGTGTGGAGTAGTCTTTACTAGAGATAGCACCAAAAGGCAAAACAAAAATAATTGGGAATGACAGACAACAAAGCAGAGGTGGAAGTTAGCTTTAGGGAGATGCAGGGAAGAATGACTAACATGGAGGGACTGTGTCCAAGAGTTTTCTATAAAGAAACTGATGCCATTGCAATGATGATTTTATTTCATCAGTGTTTTATTCATCTGCTTATTGTTAAACATAGATTGATCATTTGTGCCTTTGGATTGTAAAGAAACAAGTAGCTGGTCAGTCACCCTACTACTCCCTGACATGAGAGCACAGTGATGTGAGTCCAGGTGTGATTAATGAATTTGGGACTGGACTGAAAATCTCCTTTCTTACTTCATTCTGCATGACATTCCCTATGTGAAGAGCCAAATTTCTAAATCATCCTGAGGGTCCTGGCTGGTTATTGCCACCACTGGCCTTTCTGACTCCTGAAAGATCAAGTATTTTATGGGAAGGTGTGAGGCCACCACTGCCTTCAGTAAGAGGCAGAGAGTATGAGCTGTATGCCCAGGAACAACAGGGTTTAAGCTTGCAAACATTTGGGTGGAAGATAGACCTGTTCTGACAAACTGTGTTTTTTAAGCTGGGGATAAGCAAGTTGGTTGGAGAAGGGAGCAAGGGGAGTTTGAGAAGGGAACAAGTTCAGCCAAATAGAGAGGATTGTAAGCAGCCAAGTAGTCAAGTTTAGACAAGTAGAGAAGAAACAGTGAAGTGCTTGCTCATTTCCGTGCTTTTTGTAATTTGACTTGGAGAGATAAAAAGCCAGACTGCCTTAACTCAGTTTCTGTTTTTTCATCCACCTGGGAGTTGATATAAAATTTGCATACAGTTGTTTGTTTTGAGCAAGACATATTTGAATTCTCATGTATGTCATGTCATATGTGCCGGTATAAATAGTTTTTTTTAATCCAAAAAAATCTTACTTTTTGCAACTTCATATAATTATTACATCAAGTGCCAAATTTTCAGTTAATTACAACATGCTCAACTTGATTAGACAGTCACTATATTTGCTGAACAAGAGTCTTATTCAAAGAGTATTGAAATTAGAAAGTGTTTTTTTAATTGAATATGGTACTTTAGTAATTACCAAAATTAGTCAAAAAGTGCTGCATTGAGAGTATTTTCTTGGAGAAATTCTTTATCTCTAAACATTGTTTTGAAAACAATTTGCAAGAGATCCAAACATAAAGGTAGCTTAAATGGCAGGAAGAGACATGACGTCTGGGAAACTCAGAGAACACCATCAGTATGAAGCTTATACACTTTCGCCATATGAACCCTGACTAATAAGTCTTCTTAAGAGAGTATATTACTACTCCTCAGCTTGAGTTTGCTTTATCCCATGCTTCATGTTTGCTTGCCAAAGCATCGTACAGACATTTGAAATTATATCAGCATCATACTTTTACATAGCATTTCATTTTATCAAATAATTTGATATTTTTAATAGAACTAGCAAGGTTATTTTCCCTCTATTACTAAATAATGTGTCAAACAGACTGTCCTAGTGTCTCCCAACATGATCAGAAGAGAGGAGGATTTCATGTTTACATTATTTTCATTACAACACTTTTGAAATTAGAACTGCTCAAAGGAAGTTTGATGGTTTATTTTTCATGGAATAGTAAATAGGTTCCCTTTCCCCCTCCCCTTCCCCTTCCCCTTTCCCTTCCCCTTCTCCTTCCTTATTTTTTTATTTATTCTGACATTATTTCTCACACAAAAGATGTGGTAGTATTTGCTATATTCTTTGCTTTTTTATTGCTTGAACTTAGCAGTGATTTTTTGATGACTTTTAGAAATTATAATCTTCCTAATTTTATTTACACATTATAATTAATGAAATATTACATTAATTTAAACAGCACTAATAAGCCACTTGAATAACTTCCTGGTCAACACTAGTTGTTCAGCTTCAGTGAGGATTACTTAAATAAAGGTACTCTAAAGTTTAAACATATATTTAGCAGGTTGATAGGCTAAAATGGTAATGGTTATGTAATGACATTAGTTTTAAACTGATAGTGACTAAGAGCTGCTTTTTTGGGAGAAGGTGCAAAACGTATTCCTGAAGAATAGATAAGGTTTTGCAGGTTTTGGGTTGTTGGTTTAAGGATTTTTTTTTTATTATTGTTGTTTGTTTGTTTGGTTTGTTTGTTGGTTTTTAGCTAGGGATCGATTATATTTTTTCTTGCATTGAAAATGTTTAATAAAGAAAAGGGAAGAATTCAGCCTAAGAAAGTTTGAAAATTAATTCTATTTTGATTTGGTGTTTCTTTTTTTGCCTTTGTAGTACTGTGTAATATATATTACTACATATTGCTAAATAATTTTATAAATATTTCTGGAGTTTTTTTCCTACTGGGTTTGTTTGTTATTAAGCATTTTTTTTTTTTTTACTACTTGCTGATGAAAAGGCTGAACAAAAACGGCTAGAAGCTCAAAGCTAAGTGGCATCCATATATGTAATTTGTTTTCCTAATACTATGGAAATTATCTGAAGAATAGACTTTCTAAATGGAAAGGGTAAAAAAGCCCCTAAACCATTCCATATGGTCAAGAAACACTCATATACCGTCTCTAGCACTATAAGGGTGTTAATGTCAAGCTTTGGGTTAAGATTTTGTTTTATAATGCTACAGCTGTCCATCAGATGTAATGCTACAGCTGCTGCATCACTGTACTTTCTGTTTCTAAGACAGAAATATAAAGTCTATTGACCTTAGCTGAAAGAGACAAATTCAGAAAAATAAACTAAAATGCAAAATGTCTTAAACATATCTGAAACAACTGTCCTGATATTTTAGTAAGATAATACTGTGATTTTCTGGTGGGACTCGGGGTGGTTCAGAATCACTTGATGACACTTAAACCAACCATTTGATTGTCCCAGCTGTCCAAAAGAAAATGAAACAACCAAAGCAATGCAAGAAAAAGACTGGCGAAGACTTGGTGTAAACGGTTGGCCCAGAACATCTGGTCTCCTGCATAACTCACTTGCTGGGGAGCTTCCATGACACTCCTGTGTCATGTTATGAGCTAAGTGTAGCCCCATGAAGCAACACGCAGGTGGGTAGCTGGTGCACACTTGTGTTCCTGGAGCAGCAATCCAGCTCTTCCGCTGCAGAGGTGGAGATGGGAGGAAGGAGGCAGAAGTTAGTGTAGCAACCAGGTTAGTTTTCACCCATAGTTAAAAATATGAAGACAGTAAAATCCTTGGTTTTTGCTCATTTCAGTCACTTGGTAATCCTTATTCCTAATGCAGGCCGGAGTAGCACTCATGATGGCATGGATTGGATGACAACACTGGGACTAATGTGGTCTTTTTCAAAGAAACTTCTGAAAATTTAGTGCATTTTTAGGAGCTGAGAGCCAGAGTTTCTCAAGCTCTGACCTTTCAATTTGAAGCACCTTAAGGGTTATTTGCCATCTGTAGCAATTAGACAGTGAATTCCAATTGATGCTTCTGACTGCCTTGCAACATCTGTGAACTAGTCTTGTAGCTACCCCATGTTAAAACATCCTGCTAGTGGTACTCAACTACCTGTCTACACTAACTTTTTCTACCTTGTCCGTCTGCTAGGTCTCTTCTTTCATATCATAAGAAATGTTGGTATATATGTGTGACAGTCTGGAGTGATCTATTTGTGTAGTATTTATTTGTCTAATGCTTTGTATATGGGAGCTTTAAGATCCTGAGGAAATTATGCACTTAGAATAGGATTCACTTTATTTAACCTTAGTTTGCTAGTGCACTTAAAATTAGACCTGTGGTTAACAGAAGTTTTCCTTGTAGTGAGCACATAAAAGCTCAGATCTGTGGCTTCTCTGGGCTAGAAAGACCTGCACAGTGCAGTGCACCACGATGGCAGAGAGGGCTTGGGAGTTTCCAGCTGTCCCCTTATTTGCCTTTGGTTGACATTTCATGGTGGGCTGGAGAGAAGCCTCCAGGTCCATCCTGCTGGAACGGTAATCTCCACTCTCTGCTCTTGTCTTAGAGTGGGTGACCTAAAGCATAGGGTTTGTGGTGGAAAGTTTACTGGCCTTAAAACAACAACATCATTTTGTCAGGAGGCATCTGCTGCGTTCATCATGAAAAATAATCATTAGTGCACAGGAAACATCCTTCTACTTTTTAATTCAAAACATGACTACATTGTTCCTTTGTTCTGCAAAACTGCTGTACATGGGTCCTCTGTCATCACATTATATGGCACCTGAATGGGAGTTTCAAAGTGGGGAGAGAGAGGAGAGGGGAATGAGGTGGAACATATTCTTTCTAATGTAGCATCTGGCTTTTTTGCAAAGTCCAGGTCTTTTAGAATATTTGAGAGTGCTCTGTTGAAATTATTAAAGAATTGACTGATTAATCTCTACTGTAAAATGTCATTTTCCTTTTATCCTGTGCTTTAATCAAAATAAAAGAACACATTGGGGGAAAAAAAGAAACTAAGTGGTCCAAGATACCTTTTGTGAGGGTTGGGATTAAGGGCATTTATGGAAATAATTTTCAAGCAACTCCCATTCCTGAAAACCTCACTGAGAAATAGCAAGATAATACAGAAGTAGTAAAGGTTATTTAATTTGAAACATTTTGAAACTAAAATAAATCACAGTTAATTTCTTCCATATCCATTATCTTCCATTTGTTTAGACCATGTAGAAAAACACTGTAAAAATTTTTAGATGCAGCTTGTTTCAAAAATAGACAAAACACAGTATTTTATGAGAAATTTCTATAGCAGAGAGGTTTGAGCTATAAAAAGGTATTTTAACAAAAATGTGGATAAGCCTCAAATTTACTTTATGCAAAGCAAAAAGTATATAATTGTCAAAAGTGAGCTTACAATATGTTAAATGTTTCATAAAATACAGAAATGCAAACTGTAAACATTGCAAAAACAATTTCAGCAGTCCCAATGCATTCATTTTTTCACTGTAAATCTCACTAGTTTTGTATAAATCTATCTGATTAACAGAATATTTGTATCAGAAGTGTCCAAACAATTCATGAGGACATTTTGTTTCCTGCAATAGTAAGGTTTGTACTCACAGTCAGTACATGAGTATCTTTAAGTACAGTCAGAGAAGGCATACTTCATTGATTTTCTGTTCTAATTGTCCATGATGATTTTAATCTTAGACTCAGAACTACACCTCATTACACAGATGTGCGGGAGAGGAATAAGTATGGCTTTCCTAGGGACCTGAATCAACTTCATATATTTTCATTTCCTAGATTTTAGAATGACATGAAGCCTTCATAACAAAACCGGAAAGAACAAATTCAGGACTAAACTTGTTTTGGGGTCTGCCTGGAGGATGTGGAGCACAAACATATTGCTAATATACAATAGATCCAAGGTTGACATGAAGTTTCGATAAACTCAAAAAATCACTAGCAGATCATCTTGAATCTTTATGCTACACTTTATCATGGCACGTCTCTACTTCAGTAGGCAGAAAGGGAACTTGCCTCTCTTCCATATGGAACATGTTCCTCTAATAATGAATGGAAAGTCTACTCTGCCTCTAGAATTTTCATATTAAAGCACCAAATAATGGATTGTTAAGGGACTATTTGGGGACTCAAATAGTCTTGGCAATAAAAAAATGTAATTTTTTCATTAGTGGACCAGAAACTCATGTGAATTGAAACTATTTAAACTAAATTTACCAGTATAATTTGCTAGAAGGTGTGCAAATTTAAGTTTGCAGAATTTATCTCACCTCTGGTAAATGTAGAGCACACTGGCACTAACAATAAACACTGTTTGCAATGTTTTGGTCTCTCTGGAGCACAACTGTTAGAAATAAAATCAAGTATGTTACATTGCAAAACTGAGAAAAATCATCTGACTAAAGATTGAGTTAAAATTCAGTTGTGGCATATCCCGTTTTTCTAACATACAGCATATAACATCACTTGTTTTCAAATAGTCACAGCAACACTGACTGGCAAAGAATGGACTTATTGCTTTGATGATAAACTTCTGTAGTTTTGACAGCTCACTTTGGAGCTTTAACATTGTATACTGCATGTTTCTTGGGGTTATCAGTTGATGGAAAAGTGACATAATGTACCCTTTTAAATGGACTATACAGAGCAGAGCTTCCTCTGCTCTCTGTTTTCCTAGCCCTCACCTTGGCTGAAGGTTGGCTGGTGCAAGCCTTCTCAGGAAAAGGATGTACCCAACATGTTCAAACATGGTTGGTTCGCTCTAGATATCACTAGTCAGGTAGAAAGCAAGAGATGTTGACTTGGGGCAATCTTGTGAGTTCCTTTGGGTAATTGTATCGTTCATGTAAAGAGTAACTACATTTCTACTTGACTTATCTGTTGGAGACTCGGACAGGTATTTCATGTGGCAGGACAGATAGATGGAAAAAAGCCAAAACTTCTATGGGTGAAGCAAAGAAGGGTACTCAGGGGAATCATACTGTCACATCATGATATTGGCTCTCCTGCCTTTGGATACCTTCCAAAAGAGACTATGGATGAGATATCTGGGGTCACTTGATTTGACTCCTGATCCAGCAAAACACTTAAATGTGTTTTCTAAGTTGGGATGCAGTTGTTCCCATGCTTAAAAAAGTGATTTAAGTTTAAGATATTTTTCAGGCCATTGGCTTGTGCATGTCTCTCTCTGTAATGAATATCCCACCAAAGCCTAGTCTATAGAGCCAGGTTATCTGGATTTGAGTGTGCTATATAAATTTAGTAAAAGGCATTGCAACATGTGCAAAGGTCTGAATCTAGCTGCTTTTACGTCCAGTGACAGCAATGAGTTTCACTAAAGTAGTTCTTGTTCTCATTTAAATGTAGGGTATTTATGTTGGCCACAGGGCCCTTAAGGCTAAATGTGGAAAGTTACTGGGTTTTCCCCCTTTGTTACCTAGATAACAAGGTTTTGAAAACCTTGTGCACATTGCCAAATCATTAATATGAATTTTCTCATTTAAAGAGATATTAGAATCACAAGGATAGTGGGAAAAATAACTTCCACAAATTTATCAGTGTTATTTTGCTCTTCCCCAGTAAAATGACATTGCTAGTTCTGTGTTTTCAGGTTTGTTTCTGCACTTGAGCTCTGTTCTTTCCTGGCTGTCTGTAGGATTTCACCATTTTCTATTGGAGCTGTATGTTTAGTCTTAAAAAAAAAGGTTAGATGCTGTTGTCATCTAATAACTAGTGTCTTGCTGTTTTTTTAAATAATCGATTACAGTATTTTTTAACTGAAATTGGTGTTTTTCAATTTTTTCATGGTGTTTCATGCAGGTAGCTAGTTTAACATGTATGAATAGGTTTTGCATATTTATCAGTCACTTGTTCTGACAGTCCTGTATTTCATCTCAGTTGTACCACAGAGACCTAGACAGATAGGGCAACAAATATTCTATCAAGTCATTTGAATCTGCCAGGTGGAGGTGGCAGAGCAACTATTATCTTGCAATGAGAGTTTTCACTGTTTTCTTTAGAATTTTGGAGGGCCAAAGAAAAGTCTCTTTCTTGTTCTGCAAATAAAAATTTTGAGGTTACAATAAAACACCTTTAGAAAGACATCCTAGATGTGGGAGGCAAAACCTCACACCTTCACATTTTCTCACTCAGGATCTGATTTTCCCTACCTCAGCTTTACTCCTGGCAGTGACTCTATGGGAAATCTTGGCATAGACTCAAAACAGATAGAATATCATGAGAAATTATTATAATTTTAACGATCAGAAGAAAATAGGATTATAGGTCTTGTTCTGTGATTTAAATTATACAGTAACTCCTGTGTATGGTAACTAGGAGGTAACCACACTGTAATTTTTATGTAATACCAGACTATATGAAATTCACAGCAATTTAATGTTGAATTAATGATCACTTGCAGTTTTAGCCACCTGTTTTCTGAGCTACAACAGGTGTCTGGATTTGAAGGGGTCATGGGCATGTGATAAACATTTTGAATCTGTTTTCTTTAAGCTGTTAGTAAAGTCCATACTTTCCTTTCAGACAAACTGAATTGGTATGCCAAAGACTTGGAATGATGGAAAGGTTGACACAACCAAAATGACAGGAGACTCGTAAGGCAGTCTGCATTGAAAGAAAGGGAGAGAAGAAATAGGATGACAATAAAGTGACAACAGATATAATAAAAACAGAGAAATTGACCAAAAGGAAAATTTCTAGTGGCTTTGAGAGTAAGGCAGACAACAAATTAAAAATCTTTCTTTACAGTTTCCATTCTTTCTCAAAGTCAAAGGAAAAAGGTAGAGATTTGATCAATAGAGCTAATAAAAATGGATTTTTTTCTCCAAGGAATTCTGAGGCTTTCTTTTTTGAACAATTAAGGTGAAAAGTCAAAATAAACTTTTGAGACAATCTCTCCATAGGAGAAATTGGCAGCAAATAATAACAATGAAAATGAGCTATGTATCTAAGAATGTTAGTACAAATAATTTATATATTGTTTTGCCTAAATCTGAAAAAATATGGAGAACCTCAGAAACTATAATATTCACAAGCAAGTCTTACATTTATAAAGCTAATTTTGTCCTCTTCCCTTTTTCTTCGAAAAAAGATTTCACTCCACTACGTATTCCTAGCTGAGATAGGGAAAACCAACATGTACACAGAGCTGTACTGCATGAGACTATAACTTATGTAGACCTATATAACTTTTGTTAACTAGTTGAGTTCTGTTCTTCATCAAGGTAAAATTGTCCTAATTTCTGGGAAAAAAGGCATCCTTCTAGAGTTCAGTTCATGAGGGTTATGATATATTCTTTTCATTAAAGTACATGAATATTGTGGTTATACCCTTTCGTTGAAAAGAAATATAAATGAGTTACCTTGCAAATTAAATTATGAAACTTCATTAAAAGATGTAGATTTCCTTTCCTTCAGAAATAACCTTATGTATCTTCTAAGTATACCCACACCTGAGTCTCTTTTGGAGGCTGGTTTCACAGGCATTTACATGTTCTTTTAAAATTGAACTTGTGATTATCAAACTTCCAGAGGAAAGCATTGCATACGATGGGAGACCATCCAAGAATGAGAAGAATTATCTGTTTATCTTTGTTAAATATTTTCTGATGACATGTCAGTCTTCAGGTGTGCAGATAATCCTTTATTGTACGTTGAATTACAGAGGAACAAGTAGGTGGATGAGAATCACAGAATGGTTGAGGCTGGAAGGGACCTCTGGAGGGCCCCCTCAAGCAGGACCACCTGCATCCTGTTGCTGAGGACTGTGTCCAGACAGCTTTTTAATATCTACAGGAGTAGATATTAAGTCTCCACAATCTCCCTGGGCAACCTGTTGCAGTGCTTGGTCACCCTCGCAGTGAAAAAGTGTTTCCTGATGTTCAGGGGGAACCTCCTGTGCCCATTGCCAGTGGTCCTCTTACTGGGCATCACTGAGAAGGCTGTGGTCTGTCTTCTTTACACCACATGTTCAGGCAGGCATTCATACACATTGATGAGTTTCCCCCTGAGCCTTCTCTTCTCCAGATTGAACAGTCCCAGCTCTCTCAAGCTTTCCTCACGCAAGAGGTGCTCCAATCCCTTAATCTCTTAGGAGATTTCTGCTATTGCTTTTCCACTGAGGAATCACTGAAGGTTCCCCATTTCCTTGGAGGCATGGTTCTTTCACAGATACACTCAAGGGTGCACAGGCCATGTGAGTTAAGAGCTGTCAAGGAAGGCAGTGCCTGTAGGTGTGATTTTTATGGGTGAGAATGTTTCCTATGTCATGTTCCAGATCAGTCAGAACAGGGCACTGAACCTGGGTCTTGCACACCCCAGGTCCTTCTGGTTCTTGCATCACAAAATAGAGTTGCAAGGTACTGTAGAAGATCAGTTTGTTCAGGAAAATGCAATTGAGACCCCAAAGGCTTTGCTACTACTGTTTAGCAAATAATATTGGTTAAACTTATAACCTAAGAAAACCATATTTACTTCTGTAGCTACTCATTTACAATGGGATTTATTCCTAGCATAATCATACACCAGTTTCCTTTTCATCTAAGTAAATACAGAGCCAGAAATCTTACAGCAAGGCAAGATCAGAAATAACTACGTCATTACCAGGGAAAAGCTTCACTTTCCTTGCTGGTTTTGTGCCCATGTTTGACTTCTAATGCATACTTCACACTTACCTTCACAGAGTTTCATCTCATTCATTCCAAATTCTCATTTTAATTTGTTAAGAACATGCTGAATTCTGTTCTCCATAGAGTCTGGCATCTGTCCAGTGCTGGGGTGGTTTGCAAGCTTTTTACTACTGGCTTGCTGAAGCTATTAATAAGTAAAGCTTTGTCCAAGACCAGTCCCCAGGGCTCTCACTTGAAATGCTTTCACTGTCTCACACTGAACTAACTGCTTGTTGTGTATATTTAAGCGGGATGATTTCATTTAGATCACAGATTTATGTGTAAGCTTCTTGTAAGAAGAGGAGGGGAGAGTGGAGTGAATACTAGATCCTGTCATTCATCCATTCCTTGCATCTGACACCCTCTCTGTGGCAGTAAAACTCCCTGAGCCAGCTGTGGACAGCTGGGATGAACCTCTTGTGCCATGCAGGACATGTTATCTGCCTGTCTGCAGAGTGAGAGAGGAAAAAAAAGACTGCCCAGAGCAGAATCAACTGCCTTGTTCCTTTAGTTTGTGTATAAAAATGTCACATCAGATGCTGTTACAAGATTGCTTAATTTTTTTATGTTTTTTTATGTCAAAGATGCTAATTAGTGTTTCTTACTAATCTGAAGTTTTAGAACAAGAAAGGTTTTTAAGACTTCTAAAGTCTTCTGATCCTTTTTCCTGGGCAGGGGCAACTGAATGACATGCTGCTTTTTGACTCAAGGAGTATGCTGAAAATGAGAGTTGCTGGAAGTAATTTTTACAGTATTTAAAATACATTCTTAGATGTGATACAACTGAAGAAAATGTAGATACCTAAATATATTATGATGCGTGGGGCCTGGGACAGGAGCTGTATCTTCCTTTGGAGGAGTGCAATGGGTAATATAACAGCAATAACAGGGCACTGAACCGACTCAGGTAATCAATTAACACTGCAGTAACTAATACTTACTGAGCTTTATCTCCTCTCTCTCTGGTACACAAATTCGACATTGAATTTGATCCAATTATGTTAGCGCTCTGGCCAGTAGGCCTGAAATTCAGGCCTCAAGTTGAGGGGTAATTGTCCATGCAATGAGAACAATGGCTTCATAGTTGTGCCCTATGCAAGCATCGATGCTAAATGAAATGAGGTTCCTCCCCAGACAGGCTGTGTCTGGCTCCAGCTACACACTTGACTGGCACTGTGACAGCGGGGGTATGATTACAATTCCTGCATGCTCGTATGTGGCCCTGTATAATTCATCCATTTTCTTGCACGGACCTCCTCCAAGCTGGAGCTATCTTTTCTGCTTTCTTTTCAATGGTCGATTAGTCATTGAGTTTTTTGGGATCCTTCCCGCCCCTTGCCAGTCCTCACAAAGGCGTTGTACTGCCATTCGCTGCTGAGCTGCTGCGTGTTCTCCAGGGAGGTTTGTTAAGTTGCATTAGTGCAGATTAAGACCTGCACTGTCCCCACTCCCCCAAGCACCAGCTCATTCTTTGCTAACTGCAAGGTCAATAAAATTCTGCTTTCTGTCAAACAACAGCTGATTTTCTTATGAGAGTTGTAGCAATCTGCGATTCACTGGCCTGTCATGGGGACACAGCTGCAGGGAGCATTCATTAGATACATTGAAGGATGTAGAAGGATTTTTTTAGCCACACTATTTTATTCCCACAGCCAAAGCTGGTTTTGCTTTTTTTTTCCTTTCTGGATGCTTTTATCTGAGTGAGATTAGGGAGGGCCAGAGATCAGATTTGCTGAGAGAAGGAAAGAAAGGGTCTGAGAAGCAGTTGACTAGCCATCAAATTAATTTATTTATTTTTTGCTTTTTTCTAAATTAATTCCAAGAGATGCTTTAGCTCTGCTGATTTACAGTATTATCAGCTTAATCATAGTTTAGTGACTGAATAATGATTCAGCTCTTTCAAGTAATGAGTCATTCAAAGCAAGGATCTGACCAGTCGATCTGGAAAAGAAATAACACTTATATGCAGTATACTTATGTTTCATATGAAAAAAAAAAAAAGAAAAAGAAATCTTCCAAATGCATTTCAGACTTCTCAGGAAATATTTGAAAGCTATGACCATCTTATTACCCTTCCTAACAATTCTTCATACCTTTCACCACCTGGATGCACCTAGCCTTTCTTTCTCCTCTTCTTCCTTTCTCTTTTCTCCATTCCAAATATCAGCCTAACATTAATTCCTTTGAAGCCAGAGTAGCAATAATAATGCTTGTTAACAGAATGCCAGAAGAGACCAGCACATCAGGTCCTAAATTGCAGAGAAATGGAGGAGAAAGCCTCTGGAGGCAGGAATGGGAACTGTCCTGCTGGGGCAGGTCTCGTAGGCAAAATGGCAACGGACACAGAGACACGCCAGCTTTTTCAGGGGGGGTGTCAAGGAGGCAAAACCAAGGTGAGCTGTCATTCCTGACAGTCTTGCCCTCGTACATTTCCAGCTTTGCAAAGGTTTCCTTTTGATCTTGATTTGCTTCTATTTCTACCAGTATGTGAGATGGGCTCACTTTTTATAGTGGGTCAAGAGCAACCATTATGGACAAGCTTGTTCTTCACTAAATAATTCCAGCATTTTCTTTAGAGTGTTTCAGTGTCATTTATTTCCTAATTGTTCTGCAAACTTTATAGGTCACGACTGATTATTTTTGTGTTTGCAGTGACCCTTGTTCATGGTAAAATTCCCTTGTTGGTAACTGGAACCAATGGCTGTTAAAGGTGAAAACACCTCTGATCTGCTGTCACATCTATGCCTCCTTCAGTCAGCTTTTCAGCAAAATAGCAATGAAAGAAACATGACTCATGAGGACCTCAAGGTTCAGAGCAATGTCACAGCTGCAGGTAGAAAGAGCAGACTGCAGTGATCTATTGAGAAGTTTAATTTTCATTTTATTCAAGTGGTTCCATACCCTTAGGAGGTGGGGGTGAGACTTATATGCCCAAAGGGGTCCCTTCTAGCTGTAGCTTCCTAAAGAAAGGAGCTTTACATCCACCCAAGCTCAGAGAATGGTGTCCTCCTGTCACGTACTAAATGGACACCTCTTCATTAGTGCTCTGATCAACAATGACAGAGGGGAACAGACTCGAGGAACCTTCCTGAGGGCTTCTAGCAAGCGAGGCAAAAAGGCACAACTAATATATCCACATGTAATAAGCAGGTCTTACTTTAAGGAAGAGAATAAATGAAATGCTGTACTTCAGAGAACATTGCTATGCTTTGATGAGGTTTATGGAAATTCTTGGCTAAATTTGAAAAAAAGAAAGTACATAAGGAGGGTTGTTTGTGGCATGATCATTTCTCTTCTTAGTTCTCCGTGTGATTTTATTAACATAGAACAAATGAGTGTGATCACAGCACTAGTTCTTCACAGTCCCTCAGTAGCATACAGTAATGCTTTTAAGTTTCAGAAAACTCCCTTCTTTTCACACATATGGAAGACCTACAAATCTAGCAGAGTATGACTCAGACAACTCCACAACATCCTTTCCAGTTGTCTCTCTCTTCTGCCTGTGTTTTTAAGCCTAAAGAAAGCTATAAAATCTCTGTTGTGTGAAAAGCTTAATCCGTGGTGAAAAGCAAATAGCTGTTTTGATAGCACTTTTACAGCTGCTTGGTGTTTATTTCCAATAGTCCATTAATATTCAAGTCTATTAAACCTGGTGAGAGGTACAGAAGAGGAATACTAGCTGTATGTGACTACAGATTGATGAGGAAACAACGTAATGAGTTTCAGCTATACATTAAGTTATAAAGTGCCATACCAGAGTTACACAGCTAATCTCAAGTGATAGACACTGGATGATCTATTCTAATGCTGCATAATTTGTAAGAATTATTATTTTACCTGTATAATTGCATATCGTCTGCGGTAAAATACCAACAAAACAACAAGACATGCCAGATTCTGAGACATAGTAAATTGGAAGAGATGCCCCGAAACCAATGAAATTATGCTAATTTTGACCACTTATCTCTTAAACAGGCTGGAAATAGAAATGTGAGCTTGACTATTAGACTCCTAGTCTACTAGCCTAATAGTCTTACTCTCAGTACAACCATGCTTTTGGCATATTTGAGGCTTGAAATGTGTAGGATAACTTAAATTTCCTTTTCGTTTGCTTGGAGAACAAAGTATTGTATCCTCATTGATTTTTCCTTTATTTTATTGTTGTTTCAGGTTAGGTTTCCCCATGATGATTGTGTCCTCTACCATCGGGATGTGCTATCTTCTTGTTGCTCATGTTGTAGTAGGTTGGAACTCATAGTAATCTATCCTTTCAAGAGTCAAAGAAGCTTTCTCTTTCATTTAATTTATATATCAGAACACTAAGAACAAAAGGAAAAAGATGCGTAAAGCCCCAGTGCATGGTATCAATCAAAATGATTGTCAGCAGGAGGTTTGGTCATTCTTAACTTTCTGTTTTGTGAACAATTTGCAGAACTAGATAATCAACATTAAAAGATATATATTTAATTATGAATACAATTATTGTGCAGATGAAAAGGCACCATCACAAGGGAATTTGTTGTGCCTGAAAGTTTGTATTGACACAATCTGAGTATAGTCACAGACAAAAAACTCATTCACAATAACAGATGTTCAATAATTTCTTTTTAAGGTTTCATTTGTCTTTGTCAATGTATTTAGCTATTTGTATTAAAGTAACTAATATTCAAGTTGTAATAATAGACAGTTAAGCAGAAAATCTGTACACTATGAAGGATGTATCATTATCTACGTTTAAAAATAAACACATCTCCTGAAAATGTGCTATGGAAGGAATTATTATTTTGGAACTGGGATTACATTCTATGGAGGCTTTGTTTTTCATTTTAAAGCCCCTAATCAGCATTAAGATGCTTTTTTCTTAAAATAAACTAATGCCCCTCTTCTTACCAAAGTATGGACATAAAATGTGATAAAGCACCGGACATCTTCCATTTAATTATTAATTCACTTCTGTGATGAAGTAAATCTTTTAATAAGTTAATACACTGTATGGAAGAATGAGATCATAGTTTGGCTTTGATTCCCTTCTCTCTGATCATAATGTGTTAAACCATATATATTGTTTTGTATAATTGGCTGCCAGAACAGCTCAAACTTCTCATTATGAATATTAAATCCTGTGAGACATTTGATGTCTCAGTCCCCATCTTCCAATACCTCTGTGGGACTGATCTGAATTACCGGTGGGTCTGTTTTATCTTGAGTCAGAGAAATTGGCAACCTGGTGAGTGCAACCCAAGTGAACAAGGCTGAATTACAGGGAGCCAGTAGAGATGATCAAATGTGGCTTTTCCTTGTTCTTAGTCCTTCAGATAACCTAGTAAGTGAGAGAGAAGTATTTCTCCCACTGAGGGTGTGAGGTTAATCATGCATCCCATTTTACTCATATGCAGGTTGCATCTCTCACCCAGATGTTTTTGTTTAAGTCTGAAATATGAAGAGGCTAATGGAAATGAGTCACAGCACCCACTCAAAGCATGACTGGCTACCACCCCTCCTAATAGATTCAGTGGTAGCTGAGGAAGAGTGTGGAGCAGGAGAGGAAGAGGTCTCTCCATTGCCCCAAAACTTCTCACCAAGATTTCCAGCCCCATCCATGCTCAGGCCCCCTGGATCAGTGGTCTCCTGCAGCAGGGCTGAGTTTTGCATCACTTGAGAAACCTCAAGGCTTCTCTAACAGTGACCAGCTGTAGACCACAAGATCTTCTCCCAGAACCAGCATAACCTCCACTTCCTTTTATATTAAACCACCTCCCCCCTCAAAAAAAACCCCAAAAAACCCAACCACAAAACCTTGCAAAAAGTCTGGATCAAAACAAAACAAAACACAGAGGGATGAGCCTGAAAGACACTCCTTCAGACAACTTGTCTGAAATTGCATTTGGCTTATCTCAATCTAAGTGTGGAGACTTTTTCTTTGTATGAACAGTACTCTATAATAACTGGAATTCTTTTCAATTAAAGAAACATTTATGCTAATCAGCTTAACATTGATCCCTGGTTAAAACTATTCACAAAATATTTTATAGCCCTTAACGTTTCTCACATTGGAGCAATCTTGGTGCAGTCACTGGCTGTGCAATAACTGTTGTATTAAGCCTTAGAGACTGCAAAATCAGGCTCGGTTAAAACACATTTTTAAAAACATGTTTTAGGGGCATTGGGTTTTTTTTTCTTTCTTTTTTTTTTTCCCACACACAATTTAAGGTTTTATTTTCTTTTCTATTCCATTAAAACACTGTTGGTATGAAGGAATATAAAAATGAGACTATGGTCCCACAACACAACTTACTAATTCTTTTTTATTTTTCCTTTTAAGGGGTAAAAAACCTAAACAAAACCTGATCCTACTCATGGGACCTTGAAACACTCCTGCCATCCTTAAGGAAACTCATGCCAGTAATGCTATCGCATTAGCTGACATGAAAAAGCACGTCTGCATTTACAGTTTGCTAGAAGGAGCAAGACAGAAGTGCAGCAATTCATTTCCATTCACTCATCTTAGCAAATACTCTGGAACACTTTGCTGCGAGAGAGCTCTTGCTGGCTTCAGAAGTGAACATCAATGGGACTGAAATTAGATTTTCTTTCTCTTATGTTACTTGTCCTGCCAAAAGAAGGCAAGTAGTGCAGAAGGAGTACAAAATCATATTGATCACGTTTTTAGGCAACCAAACTTAAGGCTAAATTCAGTCTGCTTCTATGAAATTCTTTTGTGATATGCTGTTTTCCTGAGGATTTTCTTCAAACATACTGGCTTTCCTTTCTTAAACAACCTTGTTGCTTCATTTGCACAGCCAAGAAGAGCTCAGTGAGAGCTCATATGACAAAGCAAATTGTAAAAAAAGATAAAGCTGTTTGTTTGCACAGGGCTTTACGTGAGTGTAATCTAATGCTCAATAGGCAGAGAAATAACAGTGATAAACATGTTTTTCTGGCCTCTTGGTGTTGTTTCACACATTAACAGACAATCTGCTAAAATGAAAATTACCCAGGTACTTCAGATCATTTCAAGGTAATGAAGTATATTTTTCATTGTCTTCCATTACAGTTATCAACATAATCTGCACATCCGAAGGGCAGAAGTTAGAGTGACTACATCCTTGACAAAACTAATGTATAGGATCCCATAAAAATGGAGTGAATTTGAAGAGTGGGTGGAATTTATTTATGCGGTGAAATTCTCTCTAAAAGGTTGAAAAAAATATTAGTTAAGTAATAAATTATGAAAAAGTCTATCATCTTTAGTATGGTTGTGGCTGATCTCAGAGGATGGGATTCTCGTTTTCATTGACATCCCTTTAGGCTATTTGGTGACGTTTCTTTTAAACCATAGAGTAAATACAAATATATGACTACTTGGAGATCCGTTTACCCTTTCTGAATGGTGTAAAAAGCAGTAAGGCAGCAATATATGAATTATAACACTACAGAGCAATATAAGCAAAGCCCATTAAAAGAAACCATCTCCAGTAGATAAACAGAGCAATTACTGAAAGCAAGGGAAGAAACCAGGACTTACTAGAACTTCACCGAACACTGAGCTATCTAGCGAAGAATAGCATTGGGAGAGGCCAAGGGTCTGCCCAGCCCAACATCTGTCTCTGACAATGGGGCATAATGGGTGCCTGTGAAGAACATGAGACTAGAGCAAATATAAGATGATGTTTTCCCAGAATATTGTCCCAACTTTCAGAGATTTCCGTGACCCAGAGACTTCTTGAATGAGAGATGGCATCTTTATATTGCATTGCATGTGGTAGATTGTTCTTCTACAAACTTAGCGAGATCCTTGCTGAAACTGTGTAAATTCAACATCTGTTACAAGCAGCTTCACAGATAAAGTATACACTGTGGGAAATATATTCCAGCTGTTGGTTTTGAACTTGCCCTTTGCTAATGTAATTTCTATGACACCTCTCCCCCAGCACCTTTCCCAAATCTTTTGTTTGGGAAGGGATAATGAATAGCCATCATTTTTCTAAATCATAATTTTATAGACGTATTTCCAGTATGGACATCACAGTCTATTTACTCATTTGTTATATGGAAATATTCTCATATCTTTGCTCATCCCCTTTTTCACCTTCTGAAGTTTCACCTTAGCCTTTTTGAGTTGAAAGGATGAGAAGTATAGACAGTAGCCAAGACACAAATACACCATGGATTTATGCAGCAGCCGGCTGATTTCTTCTGTTTTTCCATTTTATTCTGAATAATTATTGAGATCTAATTCAACTCTTGGACTGTTATTGACAAATAAGCTGAGGACTATATTTTTATAGAAGAGCATCTTAGAACTACAAGCTGCATTTCCTGAGTAAAAATTATTAGTTCACATTGTTTATTATGTAAAGTTGAGGTTATTTTTGTTCCTCTATCTACATTTCTTTATGGCTGTCCACAGTGAATGCCACAGGCCAATTTTTCCCAGTCTTTTGATCTTGTAAGGGTTTTCTGTGACTCTTTATTATTAACTGTTGTCTTTACTACCCCGAATAATCCACACACTTTCACATTTAACCTTTTACTTCAAAATCTAGACCATTTGAAAATATGCTGACCACTGCAGAGCCAGCCTGATTCCCTCTAGAGCATCATGGAAGAGCCATACCCCTTATCCTGCAGTAGTTTAATTTCTTTAAGAGCTGTTGGACTGCATATATTTACTTTCTACCTTAATTACAGATCAAATCAAAATGAGTCTAAAAGCTGGAAATGTTTTCCTGCATTGCACAGTGAGCTCTGTGAACACCTTGCTAGCAAATATTACTGAGATATGACTGAAAAAATACTTCTCATTTCCATGAATATATTTGAGTTAAACTGTAGGATTTAGAAATACACAATTGTCTTGAAAAAGATATAATGATTGATTCTTTGGGGAATGAGCTGATTCCAGTTCATATCTATAAAAGGAAACTTGCTTACTTAAATGGATTGTTCCACAGCTATTCATAAAAGCTTATTTTAGGCCATAATGAAGCTTCTTGCACCATGCCTTGTCCTAGCAAGCAATTCTGGTTTTCTTAACAAAAATCAAAATAAAATGTATTGTTTCAAAGAAAACAAATTTTAAAGGTACAATTAGAAATTAAAGTTGTTTGACCACACAGAAAGAGGAAGTTCTCATCTAAGAAGTCAAATATTATTTGCAAAGTATTTGCAAAAACTGTCTTCAAACAACTTGTACTGTAGACTACCTCCAGTGCCTCAGAATGATTTAATGTTTAATATATGGGAACGGGTTCAGAAAGAAAAGGCTTCTGTTTCCTGCTGTGTTGCTAGTTTTCTGTTTAACTTTTTATAGTCAATGGATTTGTTTTTGTATTTTTTTCCTGATTTTACCCAACCTTCTAAGTGCTTTAAAAAGGTGCTTTTTCTATATGGATACTCTGGGCTTTGTAAAAGAAATAAATACTGTTGATCAAATAACAGGGAATCAGTTATGTGCAAACACCAACTATTTTTTTGAAAAATACTAATTAAAAATGTGGAAACATCTGCATAACAGCTATCAGATTGTTACTCCCTACATTAACCACCATTAAAGAATTCATAGGTTCCGAAAGGCAGAAAGTCAGTGCCACCTGAAATAGACAGAAAATAAATATGCTAAGCATGAGCCTGTGTGTTTGTTGTAATTGGATGCTAAGAAAATGATTGGGAAGCAAGCCAGAAAAAATAATGAAATAGCTGAAGCATTAAATTAATATTTCTGAAGTGAATTTACAATAGGAAATCCTAGCAATTCACAGTAAGTGCTAACCATCTCAGATGAAGTCAGCATATAAAAATCTGAGTGATTTACTAGGGACAACAGGAAATCAACAAGTGTTGGAGATTTATTGAGAAAAGGATTAAAATCTTCCTCCATAGATGCTCTAGAGGGAGAGAATGAGAGAAGAAACCTTTTCTCACACATTTCTTATTAGGGAGAATATAATAGGATTAGCAATATCCTAGTGCTACTCAAACTAATAAGAAGCAAAAGGGGTTTTGCACTATGTTTAAGGTTGAGCACATGCTGGTTTTCTTTTTTCAGGTTGCTATTGCAACTTTGATAGGCAGCAGTGATTTATTAGCAATAGTTTCAATTAGTGCTTTCTCTAATGAATCGGTAATGGAAAGAAAGCCCTCTCAAGATGTGGTATTGGCCATCATTACTATTATCTTGGCTGGAGTAAAAGACCTACTGCTATTTTTAAGAAAATCAACACACTTTGGTTTGTCCATGATGTATGAGCTGCCCTCACTGTGCAAGACAATAGGAGGTATGGACCTGCAGAGTGCTATAAACAAGAGGCACAATCAGTGGGGTGCTATAGATTTTTCTCTTTTTCCTTTTTCCTGCAACCTTCCATGTCTCCCCCTTTCCTCTAGACTTTATTGTCCACTAGGTATTTTCCCTTTATTGACATTTGCTATTTTGAACCTGCACTCTTATCTTCATTCCTTGCTCATTAAAATTCTGTTCCTCCAGTCCACCAGTTGCCAAATGAAACCCTAATTCATTTGTTCTGTTTCCAGCCCCTTTCTCCAGATGCCATGTACCTACTTTTCCTTAATAAAGTTAAAAATGGAGGAAAATCCCCCTTATTTAACAAACAGTTTTAAGAAGAGTAGGGAAAAGGGCTATTTTTTCCTAAATTTCCTAATGTCAGTGATATGCAGAGTTAGCAGCACAGTCTTTTTTTTCTATTTTTTAAATTTTTTTTTTATTTCATCCTATTTAATGTATTAATCTATTCCAATTTTCAACCTCTTGTGAATTTTATGCATTGGTCATGAGAAGTGTTACAGACACTGATTTGAAGCAAAAAATCACAGCAAGCCTGACAGTGTTGGGGCTCATGAACCTAAATTAAAAACTTCAGGTTCTCCTCATATTGACTCAGGAATGTTAATGCTTCAGGATGTTTTGTTTCTCCTTGTCTTTTCTGCATTCACTTTTAAGTTCAGATATCTACAGATTATAGCCAGTGAATTCATTTGCTCAGATCCCAGAATTTTTGAGAAAAGGAAGCCTGTGAAACAAATTTATTTATTTTTTTATTTTTATTTTTATAAATAAGGAGTAACATACCTGCTATATGGAAATATATCAAACTTTGTGCTACTACTTTGATTACAGCATGTAGGTTATTTCCTTTTAATTTAGTGGTGGTTAAAGCCGTAGGTAATGTAATCTATTTCATACATTGTCCGTCTTAAAAGTATGTGCAGTTCCATAGGCAAAGATCAGTCCGTGATCTCAGGAAACACATGACTGAATATTTTTTTTAAGAGCTGGTTGGAAAACCAACACAGAGTATGTGTGGACACAAACTCTGACCTCTGAGCAAAATGTTTGCTTGTAGATCCACCAGCTCTGGCCCCAAGCAGTAAGACTTGACTTGCCAAAAGGTATGCGAAGAAGATATTTTTCTGTCTTGACTGTGTGTATACAGAAAGAAGTATTAATGTGAGACTGAAGGAGAGCATGAATAACACACCGAGGTTTTGTACCATAGCTGCTGAAGTTAGTGGATTCCAAATGTAATTCACTTGAGCTCAAAGACCTCTGTTAAACCACTACATGTTATGTAAGACGTACACATGGACAACATGCATGGTGAGTTCCAGCAAAATCTTGACAAGGCACATTCCAGGTAATAAATATTGTCATTATAGGCACGGTTTTCAGAACTGCTGGTAAATAAAGCCACTTGACAGTTCAAGTTATCTGTCAAGAACAAGATTAAGGGAAGATGAATATTAAATACATTAGCACACAGTCCTTTCTGTTGAAGAATTTTAATGCTCTCATGTTTCAGAGACAGACTTCAGGGTTAGAAATTTGTCATAGACTGAGGTACTGCCATAGACATAGTTTTAGGTATCCTGTATGAAAAATCCTGCAAGATGACCTTGTAATGAATCTTTGAAAAATCTTACCTGCAGCTTAGGTTGGCAGTTAAAACCTTTATGAAGGTATCTATCATGCATATATTGCATCTGGGAGCCACTGGAGGATGAGCAAGGCTTTCAGCTGAGGATTTACTTCCTGATTTTTCTGATGTGCTGATTGTCACAGACCCGGTTGCAAATTATAAACTCCAAATTACCAAACAGTTTTACTCTTAAACTTTCTTTGTCTCACTTTATCTGCTGAAGGGTTCTTGTGAAAATAAGTTGAGTGAGGTTTATGAAACACTCCAAGGATGTCTGTGACGAAATCTACAATTCTGTTTTGAGAAAAAGCTTGAATGACATTCAATGAATCATGTGTGGCTACATCATGAATTGATGTAAAACAACATACCAAACAGATATTCATAGCACTTGCTGACTACAGATGGCTGTGGTTTTTTCCATGGAAAATTATGTAATCATGAACGTGAAAACTTTTTGATGAAGTAGATGAATAAAACAGCTGCCTTTGACTTGACTGTAAAGCTTTTAATTCATTATTTCTTGACTCTACAGTCTTCACAAATTCTTCCTTGTTCCTGGATGCAATAAAATACTTCCTGTAATCTTATTTGCACTGTCAGACTGGAAAAAAAAGTAGGTGGTCAGATATTCTCCAATGCAGGTTAGATTTGGACACTTGTTTCAAAATAAAGACTCAAAATTAATATAACTTTTCTACAGTGCCAACAGAAACTGCAAATATTTTTTGTGTAAACAATTTTAGATAACAACAAAATCCAGAGACCATACATTATATATTCTGCATATGAACAGACAGGAGATATTTAAGTATTTAAATTTGTAAATATTTTTATTTTAGACTTAGCATTTGTTTATAAGAGTTTTTTAAACCTTTACTATAAGTTTCCCTTAACAATTAAATTGTACATGACTTTTCTAAAGGTCATATTAGACATGATTTTTTTGGTTGCCTTTGTAAAAGATTTATCAAACTTGGCATCTCTGCACTGGAACAAAACAACCCATCAATGCATTCTTTTATTCATGGGACAGATATATGCATACAATGTGTATACTTGTTGCATATACAAACATTAAAAGGGTTTGCAAGACAAGCACTTGGGAGCTGGAGAACACCAAAATGGAGGTTATACACTCAAGCTTAGGTTTGTTCCTTTGTGTTTTACAGTTAAAACAGAGCCCTGCTCACCAGCTTTGTGATAGATGGCTGCATTTATTCTCTTTGGAGTGTTGTCTGCAGCAGTCCTCCTTGGATTTCAAATGTATGGTTTGTTTTCCATTTATAATGATTAATAAACATACCAGATAAAATTGGACTTCACACAAAGCTCAGGTAGATTCTTGTGAAGTGGTTTCTCCCAACCTGACTTATTAAGCAGATGTTCTTCAGAGAAAGTCCTTAATTCAGGAAAACTTTTTTATTTATGAAATATTTCAGTGATATTTTGTTTCTAAAAAGGCATCTGTGCTCTTCTTGAATGATGAAACACTTGTTGCTTTCCTGAACTGGAGCTTAGATTGAATATTTATTTACCTTATTTCTTTGATCCTCAGCAGTTGGAGAAAGGGAATGAGTTTGTGCCTCAAAAGCTGCTGAACTACTGAAATGTGTATCTAATCACCCCATTTGTACATGCAAATCTGATTTTGGAGTGTTACAAAATAATGTGTCCTCAAAGGGCAAGAATTTAATAAAAGAAACCTATCTGTCCTGAGAAGTGGGAAGAACAGCCATATCTATTGGTAGAGAAGCCTTCATAAAGTCTTCAGAAATCCATGGGATTAGTGGCATTGAGGACTGTGTGTAAGCAAAGATTCAAGGTGTCTGAGAAAGTATGACTTCTCCAAAAAAAGTGCAGCTAAGGATAACAGGTTGTCTGAAGCAGGCAATATTCTTATTATGTTAATAGGTTTTGTGCTAAAACAAAATCTGCATTAAAGTCCTGGATTTTGTAAACAAGCTGTCAACAACACTTTTTATGTATTCACATTATATTTTGGCTTATTATTCTTAGTAAAATTGATGCCAACTTGCATTACATTTGATTGTGGAATGATAAATACATCCCAGAGATGGAACATAAAGGGATTCATACAGTTTTCTTCCCTATAATGCTAAGTAAAATATGTTGTATACCATAAATACACATTTAGCTCTTCAACGTACTTAAAAGGAAAATGTTTCATAATCGCAGGAGGTAAGCAACAGTGAAGACACTGTGTCTCATTACAATTCAGAGGATGACAGAGAAAAGGGATGGCAAGAGATTTTATGCAGCAGGTGAGAAATGTGTGCTCAGTTTGCAATCTCCATGCCATTTAACAGGGCAGTTGGAGTCAGACCTGCTCTCTTTTCTACATTTCTGGTTAGTCGGTGCCCAGCAGCTGGTTGTGAGCTTTTCGCTTCTGTCGGCTTTATCATCATTATATATCAGGGAGAAGAATTAATCAGAGACGCTTCAAACAGCACAGCAGTGACATTTGCTTTGGTAAGTAAAGGATGACAAAGCTCAAGGGAAGCAATGAAAGGAGAGGATTTCTTCAGCCCCGCTCCTCAGTCAAACTAGCCCCTCAGGACAGATGGAGCCATTGATTCTGACATGAGACAGGCTTGCACATGCATTTTGGCAGGTTTTGTGGCTCCTCCTCACAGGAGAGCTGACTTAGGACTCTAAAACGGATTCTCCCAGGCTGCAATGGGGCAAGAAGTAGGACTTTGCCATTGGTGAGCTGTTCAGGAACCAGTTCTGACTGGTAGCATGAAAGTAACACCCCCCTCTGTCCCGGCAACAATCCTGAGGGTCACAGATCCCAGTGGCTCCTGATAGCAGCTTCATTTCACAATGAGTTGTTCTGTTTTGCTGGAACTTTATACTTAGTCACTGCCTCCAATGACAGCTCAAAACATCTGCTCAGGACAGCCAAGGGGGCCATCGCAGGACCAAAAGCAAAAAGCAGCAAACACAAAAAAAAGTCCCCAGAGAAGACTAATGTAAGAGAAGCACCAATAAAGTTCTAGCTACACAACTCTCTCTGCTTCCTGGAAAGAAATGATTTGAATCATTTGGCCTGCTGGAAGGATCTGCTCTCTGTTGTAGAGGCTGTGGGAGGTGGGATGAGGCTTCATGGCTGCAAGCACCTGCCAGCAGTAGTGTCTCTTAAGGCAATTTCTCTCATGCCTCAATTGATTTGGAAGGAAAGGCGTAACTTAGCCACGATCAAAAAGCCTGCAGGGTACCCTGGCAGTTATATAATAGTTTATGTCGTTACAAATGCTGTTAGGTGGGGTTTAATACTGATTTTGTGCGGGAGTAAATGAATTTACAAAGGAGAAGAGAAGCAAATGAATTCCTTAGTCACCCATAAAAATTTGTGCAGAGCTGGCTCTCTTTCTGTGCATGCAGCTAGGGATGGGAAGGTGTAAATAAAACCAAGGAACTCTGAAGGAAAAAGAGATTCCTGTGTTACAAGGATAGCTCATAGCCTATGCTCATCTCAAGTCTGGAAATAAGTCTAGCAAGTATAATATGCACAAATGACTATGAGTTGGGTAAATATCTTTGAGGCAGTACTTCAGCGGGCACAGAACTTAATGCAATCAATACCTCAGTGGCACACTCTGTTTAGGATATGTTTTGGTCCCTATTCATTCTAATTCTAAGTCTTCTGATCAAATTAGACATGTGGGTTTTTCTTTCAGAAGAACTTTATGTCCTGACCTTTTGAACCTGGCTCAGCTAAGTATCTGAAACCCTGAAGTGGTCCTGTTGAAAGTTTTTGCTAAATGCTCATTTTTTCCCCATGTAGTAAGAGCTTTTTGATTTGTCTTGTTTATTTCTGAGGAGGATGAGTCCTCCCAAGTCTTCCAGAAGATTTCTCACCTCCACAGTGTAAATGGGTACCTCTTTGATGTCTCCTAAACAAATGATCTCATCCTGTTAGCTAGTAGCTTTGGAAATATTGTAGATTTGTGCTAGTGTTAAATGAAATTATATTTAAAACCCTAAGCCATCAACTGGAATTGAAATTTAGTTTATTTTCTGGAAACCCAGGAGCTCTTCTGATGAGATATGCAAGCCAATATGCTAACATAAGGTGACTGTCTGCACATACATCTATAGGCAACTCACAAGAGGGGGTCAGAGAAAGCTGACACACAAATGTCTGCTTAGAGGTTGGTTACCTTTGACACACTTGATGGCAACACTTTTGTGACTCAATATGAAGAAGATCAGCCTGTATTTTCTGCCCAGAGAAACCCTGGATGGGAAATCTATTGTATCTGTGATATAAAGAACCTGTCCTTTTGAGAAAAGAGGAATGAGACTTAACCCTCTCTCTATCCACATCTCTGAGACAACGGCTGGTTAGTAGGCTGATCGAGGCATAAATCTGCCTCTGCAACAGTACCTTTTCTCTAATAATGATTAGTTTACCTGTTACTGTGTTAACATACACTTAGGTCTGTTATTAATGAGTTCAACTCCATTGATTATGCTTCATTATGGAAAATTCTGTAACATAGGAATATCTCTGGCTCTGCTGGATTGGTTTTACTAATACATAATGTTGTGGAGCCCTGTCACCTTTAAGAATGACCTACCCAGTATCTCACTCCAGATCCCTGCACCAAGACAGGCTTCTGTGGTAATGCACCTGCTCACACTAGAATTAGAATGGATGCTCTGTATTCACTCAGTGTGAAAAAGAATACAATAATTACAACAGCTCTAACTCTGCCTTGTACTGGTTTGTTAAATATGATAAATTGATACAAAAATTCCTTTTAGACATGAATACACAGTAAAAGAAAACCAATTAATTAGAACTTGGATTAACTGAACATCAGTATTTAGTGCAGAAGTGGTCCCTGCTGCTATATGGAAAGCCTTAGCCCTCGAGAGGCTGTGACTAAAGGACACCAGACTGAATCACTTAAGTAGTCATGCTGTCAGTAGACATTAATGAAGGTTGCTTTTGCATACTAATAATAGAGACTCTGGTCTGTATCATGTGAATCTTTGTTATCCTCTGCCTAAGAAAGCAAACCAGCTGCAAAAATATTAATAATAGAAAAGGATGAGCATAGCAGTAACTGCTGTTCATCTGTGCATGAATTATCTGACTTATCAGATCTACCAAGATGCCCTTGGTGCCCTGGCACTGGTTCAGTCAGCTGAAATCCACAGTGCCTCAAATGCAGCATAATTGCTCTGAAACTCAAGAGAAAAGAGGATTAGTTTGTACAGCAAGATTGTTCCTTTGATGTGATTCTTAACTACATTTGAAAATGTGTTCAAAATATATATTATCAGGTTACCTCCCCACAGTCCAATATTGTCTGCAGTGGATCCCTGTGCCATGGATGGATATTCCTGCCATCGACCTTCTGCCTTGTGTTTATGTGCAGTGAAGAGAACTGAAGCTAGAAGTTCAAAACTTTAAGTCTTCCCCCAGAACCTCAGTGGTGTGTGTGAGGGGCAAATGCAATTGCCTTAGCTGAGGAGAATATTCTCTGCAAAGTAAATACGGCAGGAAGTCTGCAGTCTACATCTGTGTCTGAAGTATCTTGGCATGAGGGGGAACTACGCAAGGTTTGGAACCCCTGGTTTAAAAGCTGAATTCATTGTTTGATTGCAGAAGTGAAACCTTTCTGCAATAAAACTTCAGAGGCACCATTAAAATGTTGCTCTGTTGTTACTGATGAGTAGAATGTGCAATTCCTTATCTCTTTTTTCCAACCTGACCATTGCTTTGCCTTTGCAGCTATTAGCTGTATTCCTGACCTGCATATTTCCATTTCTTTTATGAATATGCTCTACAGATATAAATGCATTTAGATCTACACTGCTGAGTCTATGCTCAGGAGGTTTTACTAGTGTAACTACATAGCATGATTAAAGCAATATGACTTTTGTGTCCTTATTCTTTCCCTGAGGCTGTTTTGCCTCAGATACATGATCATTCAGTCTCACTAGAACTCTCCTACTTTTCCTCCTTTTTAATTGTTCTGTTTTTTTTTTTTTTTGTGTGTGTTTTTTTTTTTTAATTTTCCCTTCTATGGTGTGTATATTACCCATTTCTGCCTCCATTTTTTTCATTTCTGTTTTGTCTCCTAGTTTTCTATTTTTGCTTAACTTCATCTAGGTCCTTGACATTCTTGTTCCATTTTTTGCTTCACTTCTCTCTTTCTACTCTTTTTCTGGCCATTATTCCCCTTATCTTCTCCCACATATTTACAGGCTTCTGGGGAGTGGAAATCACTCCATTTTGTTATTTGCTTATTCCTTGCCTTTTTAAATGGTAGGTATCTACTCAAAGTTAATTTTGTAAAAAGATATGAATATTTGATGCTTCTTTTGGAGGAGGGAAGGGAAAAGAAGCTACTATTTTACAAATCAGCTATCACACTACCATTTTTTCTATTTCTCTTCTAACTTTGAGGCAAAAGAAGATTTTGGCCACTTGTCTGGTATGGTCTTTATATTCAACTCTATGTTGTATGCATGGTACGGCATAACACATATTTCTGTCCGAGAAATCCCAGGCAGAAAAATGAGGATGCTAAATCTCACAAATGTGTATGCCACATTTTGACTGTTAAGTGGTGGTGGGTCTGTTTGTACCACCATTAATCACAATCCTCCCATTATCTATAGAAGTGGATTTCTCACACCATTATTTTCACATGACTGCCACCTTTCTCCAAACAGAGGCTTAAAAAGAGAAAATCTATTTGTGGCAGGACATATATAGTGTAAACTACACATGTAGCAGTACCCTATAAGCTGGAAATGATCCCAACAGTACTTAAAATAAGAAAGTCTTTATGCCTGACAATAGTACAAAATCAGAGAAGTGCCAGCAAAAAACAATCTTGAGAATATGCAAACAATGCAGCTGCAGTCCCAGCAGAGGTCTGTGACGTCTATAAATTATAAATGCACTAATTAGGATATAATTAATATACATTTGCTTTGAACGCAAATATAAGCACTCTAGAACAGTGTGATCTACAACAACATATAAATATTTTGTGACAATGGGATGTCAAGATACAATGTTTAAACATATTACAAAGGTGTGTGACCACTAAGGGACAAAGAAAAACGTAGTTACAGATAGGAAGCATGGGAAAACATGTAAGCAGAAATCATTGAAACCAAATTGTAAGCAAAATAACATTAGCAGGAGTTAATGAATAAACTTAGTAGTTGTTTGTTTAAAAGTTTAACTGTAGCCCGGTCTGACAATTTCCTAAACATTCTCAGCACAGTGACTTAATGTATTGTGTATGGATGCATATTTAGTTGCAATGCAATGTAGAGATGGATCTCAATGGTTCCTCTGCCTCCAGCCTGAGGCCCAACAAGCACCATGGAGGTACAGTGTCGAAGTTGCACTGACAGAGCTGAGACTCGTTCTCCCTTGGCAGATCTGCTGTACTCAGGGGTATGAGAAATACCTCTGTGACCTCCAGCATCTTCTCCCTCTTTTTGGTTCTTCTCAGAAGCCAAAAGCCCTCAGCAACATCTTGCTGAGATACATGGAGGAGAAAATATTCATTGTTTGCCTTCCTTGCCTGGGAAGTCTTGGCAAAGAAGGAGTTTTTTTTCTCTCCATTTGCTGTAACTCCTGAATTTCGTGTGAACACATGCTAAAGGCCCTGGCCCCCAGCCTCATGAGTATCTACTTTTCATAGTTGCTGGTATGGTCAGTTTTGAGTATAGCAATGAATCCAAGACTTTATTATTGTTTGCTTACTGGGGCTTATAATCTTTCCAGCACAGGAACAGCAAATGTTTAGACAGAACAGGGTAGAGGTGGCAGCTGGGGATGTCAGTTGTGAGGACGTGGTGGTCACTGCACTTGGTCTGTGGTTCAGACTCTGGGAAAGGCAGCCTGGGAGTGGCGTGGGAAGGAACCCCACGACGGCCTAGAGGCTCATCAGAAGGAACCAGCTGGGACCTATGCAAGGATTCAGGGGTTAAGCAAAAAGGCTTCATCTCAGGTGGAGGAAAAAGAAGGAAGGAGAGAGGAGAAAAAAGGTGAGTGTGGGAATTTGTTCTGAGTGACTAGCATGTCTATGGGGAAGGGTTAGGATGTTTCTTCAAGCTGCCAGGGCAGGAAGGACAAAGGTAGGAAAGGTTGGGTGCCATTAGTCAAAGGTTAACCACAGTCCCAACGGTTTGTGCTACAGCAAGCGTTTTGTAAGCCAGCAAAAATAAAAATGTGAAGCACAGATAACCTCACTTTGATGGTTCTTGCATTCCCTTTGGACACATTTCTGTGTAGCTCTTGACGTCAGAGCATAAACCTTTTTAAAAGTTTCCACTAATTCAGTCCAAAGATGCATTCATGGATTCACAGCATTAAATTAACAGTGTAGGGTGCGTTTCAGCAATATAGTATTTGTGTACAAATATTCAGCAGTTATGATGAAAAATAGTTCCAGGATTAGATTAATTTACATATTCATCTTCTTCAGTTCTGTTCAAAATGGAAAACAAGAACATTTGAGAAGTAAAGTAAGATTAACTAACAATGTATGAATATTCTCAGTTTGATTAACTGTTAGAGTATCATTTTTCTACTGGAACAGAATCACCTCAGCGGTGTTCCTCTTATCTTATACTTTATAGCAATGGTTGTCTTTCATGTGTCTCACTTGCTGCAGCTTGGGTTTTAAATTTGTATCTTATTCTCTCTTGACAGTATTTGTCTTTCTTTCTTGCCTCATTGGTTCCAGATAATTATTTATACCAATTTTACTTTCAGATTTTTGTAGCCTTGACAGCTTTGCCTATAGGGATGTTTTTCTGTTTTACCATACGGTTTTGTAACCACCCATCTGTTCTATTGAGATCAGGTTCTTTAATAATACTCCTATATTGACAGAAAGAGGTAACTTATGGTACTAGCCTCATTTTGGGGCACTGCCAGTCAGTCATAAGTCCCTTACACCTTAGAAATGGATGAATTTTTACTGTCATGCTGCTAATGCTCTGAGGTAGAGCCCAGACTTCTTTAGGCACTTGTGACACTTGTGAAGTTTTAGGACCAGTTTTGGTGTAAATTCTCTGTCAGGTAAGAAAGGGAGACTGGGGCTGATTACTAAAATGTTCCTGTTACTATTTAAATGCTGTCATTAGTACTACAAGAGCTATAGCTCTGATCACTTCTAAAGCTGTGGTAACAAACCCAGGTGGCATTCAGGTCCCTGTTCATCTCAGCCTAGACTGTAAGGAAGGTTTAGACTAGGGGATAGATGTCCATCTCCACACAATGGGCACTTCTAAGAAATTACAAGCAAGTCAAAATAAGCTCTCTGGGAATTTTCTAGCCAAGCTGGGAAGTACCTAAGGACCTACAAACCTACCAAGAACTTGGCATTAAGGACAGAGATAACACTTTCAACATGTTAATCCTGCCCCAACCACCTACATTTAAAGCACAGGAAAAAAAACCCCAAAACATAGCTTTATTTTGCTTTCTCTTCCAAGAAAGAGACATGGT
>KZ505724.1:421601-509857 GCA_002844005.1 Limosa lapponica baueri
ACATCACGGAGTTTTACCCAGGTGGACTGGCTGCTTCAGGCAGTCTCATAAAACATGACTGAAACAGTAATTTTAAGCCCACTCTTTTGTAGCATAGTTTGGTGGAAATGGCATAAAGGATAAAGAACAAACTGATGAGTACAGGTAGATATTTTCTAAGAGATAAATGATTCAGAGTAAATGTGATAATTTAATTCTCTAAGATATTCCAAAGTGCCCTTTTCCTCTCTCTTTTTTCTTGTTCTTTACTTTGGGATTTTTTTTTCTTTCTTGGAAAAGTTAATGCTATTCCTTTTCTTGAGTCGATTGAGTTTGGCAGACTGTGCTTGCAGATGCTGGCAGAGAAAGGATGCATGGATGGTACTGGAGCCAGAAGCAGACACCAACCAAAATTACAATTTCCACACGTCCCAGTTCCTGCACAAGGGCAGAGAAGTCATGTAGGTGGGAGATTGCTTCTTGCTCTTTCATCCACTGTTGTGCTGAGACAGTCAGTGGGGGAATACTTTAGACATGCTGCTTTTTTAAAGGTGGTAAATCCTTGGCTCTGTTAAAAATAATGGAATTTTTGCCACTAGATTTTAAAATGCACAGATCTGCTTTCTTTTCATTTTCATGTTTTTCCAAAGATTTCTCATGCAAATAGATATTGCTACAGGATCTCATAGAAATGAAAGCCTGAGAGTCTTGCACTCTTGTCCTCTGTAGGTAGTGGGTTCCCTCAGACAGTTGGTGCCTCCCTTGGAGATGAGAAATTTCCCTAGTGCACTGCCTTACCTTAGTCTTAGAGGCATTTCTGTGCCTTGGGGATCCTTAATGCCTTCTAGTAGCTCAGATGAGAAAAGAGATGTTTCAAGATACGAATACATCAGTGGTTGGGCAACAACTGGCATTTTGACATTTTGCTGGTAAATTGAAATTATCTGGAGAAATCTTGTCCGAAAAGTATGTGGACATAGACATATGTATGTATATATATGTGCATGTGTATATATATATGAAAAGGTACATACATATATATGTGTGTATATCTTCATATTAAATAATTTTTATAACCTTTTCCATGAGTGAAGTCTCTCTGCCCCCATGTTTTCCGGTGATCTGCACTGGCTGCTGTTAAAGTGAAATTCAGCTGCAATTTGCATGACTTACACACAGCTGCCTGGTACGTCTGTTGGGATGTCAATGCACTTGGATCTGTATGGAGAAGGACTGGAATATGCAGCAAATTAGATTGCTATTATTTTTATTATTGGTGTGCTTACATTCTTGCAGTCCTAAAAAAAAAAAAAAAAGCCTGCAGTTTATGTTTCATAATCCCATTTACTCCCATTAGCACACAGACATACTCTGTTTCAAATTGACTTTTAAAACAGACGTTGTATCAAATCCATTTTAAAAATAGTTTGTACCTACCCCAGGGAGATCTGGAATCCTTTAAAGCCTACAGCAATTTACATTCAGAAAAAAGTGTTCAAGCCAAGCTTTATCAGTTCATGCTGTGCACAGTTTGGTGTGTTCAGAGTGAATTGTAAAAAATAAGAGCTTTGCGACTTGTAGCAGTGTGAACATAGGGCTGATACAGTGTTTAGGATAAAAGATCAGCTTCTTTCTCTTAAATAAAAGGAACAAAATCAGTGTTTTGAACATTGCATCTTCTCTGCTTGATTAGAGGTGTTAATTATTTCAGTGTAATCACTATGTTCACAAAGTATGGTCCCCTCAGGAAATTGTGCTGCCTCTTATCAGCCGCCTTTGAATGGCACCGCTAGGCTCAGCTGGAGTTGTGCTTTGCAAAGCATGTCAGATGGGGTCAATAGATCTTTTCAGCTCCTATTTTGCAGTCATGTATCTGCCCGAATGCTCTTTAGTTATTCATATGCTTTGTGTAACTGGGCATTACGAGAGGAAAAGTCATTGTACATCTGCATGTTTTAGTCATACACTATTTCAATCCCAATTTCAGCTAAGTTTATAGAATAATTTTGGGATAAGAGCACAAAATTTTATGAGGTCATCTGCAAACCCACTTCTAATGCTTTCTGCTGCCTATCTGAACTAATCCCAGATGTGTCCTAAAGGATCAAGCAAGGGCTTTGGGCATCTAAGTCCTTGAGCTTCTTGTGGGTGCAGCTACTTATTGGCAAAAGGAAGCATGTATATTTTCTGAGGGGAGATTCTTCGGCTTTTTGGTCAACAATGTGGTACATGCCTCTAATAGAGGGAACAAAAAGAACAAAGGTGATGAGGAACCTAGACTTTTGAATCTGAATAGTATCTTCAAGTGCTGCTTGTTTTCTGATGACTTCTATCTCTTCTTCAAATCTTCAAGACTTGCTCTCACTTTTTATTGCATCAAGATATTGTTGACATCACCCTTCTACAGTATTCTCTTTGTTTTCTGTATTTCTTCATGCCAAGTAATTGCTTTTGTACCTTTGCCTCATCTGTTTTTGTTTTCTGCAGAACATGAGTTGTCCTGAGAGAATTCTTTATGTTAGAAGCAGAGTTGTGTCTTAGAGTGGATCGTATAGACTTATTCCATACGTGAAAATTACTTTTCACTTTTTCATCTCAAAGAATAATCTCTTCTTTTGCAATGTCTCCCTTGAACTAAGTTTTCAGGAGTTGGAGTCATTCTCCTTTGTGTCTTCCTGTATCCCTCAAAAGAGAAAAAGAAAGTCAAATATATTTCTCCCTATTCTGCTGTCCTGAATCCTTGTACTGCCAGGTCATAATTTTAAGGCAAAACTGATTGGAAAATAAAAATCTTAAATAGCAAATTGTAAATCAAGAGGCAAGCACATCATTTGACTGCAGTACAATGTATGAGCATTTCCATTGAGATGAAACATGATTCACAATTGTCTGCACAGTGACAGAAACATTCTCTGGCGCACTCTTGCTGCAGGTCCCATAATTCATACCCTTTAACAGCTTCAGGAGCAAGCTGGAGCTTTTTAAATAATAGTTTGCAAGAATGATAATTGCAGACCTGTCATACAATGGGGAATGCTATAGAGGCATTCAGTGCAGAAGGGAGGTCTACAAGTTTCAGGAAAAGACCATGATTGCCTCTAAGGACAGTTGGATTACAAGTAACTGTGCCATGACATGTCAAGAGAGCAGCTGGAGATCAAGCACAATCTGTAGCTGAAATACTTTAAAGGTGGACTGGAAAGCAGAAAATTGGCTTTTTGCCTTTTCCTCTTTATGGTGTGGAAACCAGTGGATTTCTTATTTTTTCCTTTTTTCCCCCCCTTTTTTTTTTTTTTTTAACATTTTACACTTTAGGTTGTTACTTCTTAGTGCTGAAAGATTAGATATTCAGGTATCCACCACATGAGTGGTGTTCCTCAAGGATCAGTACTGGGACCAGCGCTGTTTAATGTCTTTGTTGGAGACAAGGACAGTGGGATAGAGTGCACCCTCAGCAAGTTTGCTGACGACACCAAGCTGTGTGGCGCAGTCAACATGCTGGAGGGAAGGAATGCCATCCAGGGGGACCTTGAGAGGTGGGTTTGTGCAAATCATATGAAGTTCAACCAAGCCAAGTGCAGGGTCCTGCACCTGGGACATGGCAATCCCAGGCACAAATACAGGTTGGGTGGAGAATGGCTGGAGAGCAGCCCTGAGGAGAAGGACTCGGGAGTGCTTGTGAATGAGAAGCTCAACATGAGCCAGCAATGTGCACTGGCAGGCCAGAAAGCCAACTGCATCCTGGGCTGCATCAAAACAAGTGTGGCAAGCAGGTCAAGGGAGGTGATTTTACCCCTCTACTCTGACCTTGTGAGACACCACCTGGAGTACTGTGTCCAGCTTTGGAGTCCTCAATGCATGGACACATACCTGTTGGAACAGGTCCAGCGGAGGGCACGAAAATGATCAGAGCGCTGGAGCACCTCTCCTATGAGAACAGGCTGAGAGAGCTGGGGTTGTTCAGCCTGGAGAAGAGAAGGCTCCAGGGAGACCTTATAATGACCTTCCAGTACCTGAAGGGGACCTACAGGAGAGATGGGGAAGGACTCTTTATCAGGGAATGTAGTGATAGGATGAGGGTTAGTGGTTTTAAATTGAAAGAGGGGAGATTTAGATTAGATACTAGAAAGAAATTCTTTGCTGTGAGGATGGTGAGATGCTGGAAAAGGTTGCCCAGAGAAGTTGTGCATGCCCTGTCCCTGGAAGTGTCCAAGGCCAGGTTGGATGGGGCTTTGAGCAGCCTGGTCTAGTGGGAGGTTTCCCTGCCCATGCCAGGGTGTTGGAACTTGATGATCTTTAAGGTCCCTTCCAACTCTCATACCATTCTATGATTCTATCTGAAACAGTAATACTACCCAAAGGTATAGTTAGCAGACAGGTCCCCATACTCCACTCCCATTAACTGGAAAAATCTCTTACTCACATGGGGGTCATCAATATTTGGGCCATTCAGAGGCCATACTGAAAATCTTAGAGGAAACTGAAACAATTTAGGAAAGCAAGGAACAATAGGAAGGTAAAAACAGAGGTCATGTGAGTTTAGCATAGACATGAGAAGTGTTTTGTAGGTAATATTGTATGATCACCTCTGTTACAAAGAAACTGCTATAAGGGAAGGTGTCTCTGTAGCAGAAAAAACATAACCTCCCTCCCTTTTTTTTATTAATTTAGGGAAACAGGACAGGTGTGAAAAGGAATAGCTTTTTAAACTTTCTAACTCTGCAGGAAGAAATGACATCCTATGGGGCGCCTGGAGAAATGGATGCCCAACCTGCTGCTGCTGACAGGGCTGAAGACTGGTCTGCCAGGGAACCTGTTTCCTTCTTTCCCTGGCTGCAAAAATCACTCCCCAAGAGGCCCATTTGTCTGTGTTTCGGACTTTTCCCCTCTCCCTAGTCTCCCCCCCACCCCCTGACTTTCTGAAGCATAGCAAACTCTTTCCTTCTCTCATAAATTTTGCTACTTGTTTTCATCATTCTGTGTGGCAGTGCTCTCTTAGCAGAGAACATCTGAGATTGCCTTGCCATATGTCTGAGACTGTCTCCAAGTCTCCCCACTGACTTTTATCCCCTCTTCCTTCTTCCCATCCCCGCCTGACTCCAGGCTGTTCTTTCACGTTGAAAAGCCAGACACTGTTGAAGACCCGATCTCTGACTTGTCTGTCATGCCTGTTAGTCAAACTTCAATCATTTCTTTGTTAGAGTATCTTTTGACAGAGGATTTTTACTTAGCAGAATCATGAAAACAGCAGTTATCTCAAATTCTCACTACATTATGCTTATGTTGCTCCATTTCCTCCCAGTGATGCAGTCTAGACTATTCTTTAATTTTATGTTTTTCAAAAAAAAGAAGAAAAAAAAAAAGGGGCAGGGGGGAAAGGATGCTGCAAACCCCAGAGGTCAGGTAAAAATTTCCATTTTTCAGACAGTGTTCGCTGTGTTTCTGTCTTTCAAGCCTGCACAAGTTTTGCTGACAGAGTAGTGATTGAGTGGGGTAAAAAGAAAATGAAGAATTCTAAGGTGTTAAAACAAAATACTTTAAATTGTGCCCTACTCGAAAGAATGAAAAGCAAAAAAAAAAAAAAAAAGGAAAAGTAGTTTTTTAAAAAGCTTTGTTTCCAGCAACTAAATTGACTTTTCTGTTTCACCAAGCATGTCATGTTCTTCCATGCAAATCACTTCGGAAAGTGGATGTGCTCATCAAGATTCAGCAATTTTTGTGTCTCCATCATGCTGATATCAGTGACATCAGATGATATGAGCTGTTTTAGTGTTGCATAGCATTTAGGGATAAGCTGCGTCTGATTAGGGATATATGGAAGTTTTCATACAGTCTGGATTCCCTGACTGAAAAAGTGCTTGAGACAGGAACTAATACTCTCAAAATCTGAAGAAGTTGATGTTCATCAAAAGAATGCAAATAGCATCCTAAATTTCCAATAGCATCCTGAGGAAAGAAGCCTGATCCTATTGCAAAAGCTAAGTAACTGATGGTATCTTGCTGAACAGGGTTTCAATACAAGAGCATTACAAGTAATAAACCCAAAATAACTAAAAAGATTAGTTGCAAATTTATTCAGCTGCTTTTATTTCTGAGCCGATTATGATCTTAATATTTCAAAGTTGCTGGAAAAGAGTGGAGACAAACTCATGCTGGAAATCATGGCTTTTGAAATGACAAGTGGTATTTCTCAGAATTCTGGGAATTTGCATGCACTATTGCAGATGAAACAACAGATTCTGTCACACTAGCAGGTGGTTAAAAGCAGAGCCAAATTCACTGAAAATTCTGAAAGTGTTAAAAAATCACTGAATCTGTTGAAGAATTATTCAAATGATAAGGCATACATTAAGATCTGAAGTATACAAGTTTTAATACTCCGCTGGGCTGTCTTTCCCCCAGGCCACTATTGTTATCACTGTTAGCCTAAAATTTTGAAAGCTGCTGTGCAGCTCCATGGACAAACAGGACTCCTCGTAGCCCACATTTCAAGGATGGGCATTCTGCAAATGCAGTGAGTTTTTTTGGCTTGCTGGCTCAGTGAGTCAACAGAAAAAGAAGAGCAGGCAGAATCTAAGTGAGAAATTCACTTGGGTTTATATAAAGTTTGGACTGAATGTTTACAACAGGAAGAAATGTGTGAGGGATTTGCCTTTTGCGTGTTTCTATTGATTCAGGCTTCCTTAAGTTGCACACTGACATTTGTAGTTTCTCTCAACTGTACAGAAATGCCATTTTATTGTCTTTATTAAGAAGATTAATGTAATTACATATTGGGACTATTGCTTTCCCACCAGTCCTTTCCATACCTTGGCCTGTTGCCTACCATATTACATAATGTTCTATGGTATTTCATAACAAAAGCATCCTATGTTAATTAAAATATTTTCAAGGCATTCTTGTGAAAAAACATTACTATTAACATCTTAATTTCCATCCAGAACATCAAAACAGAAACAGTGATTAAGAATGTGAAACAGTGAAATAATACATGTAATCAGGTAGGGCCTGCATTTGGCCTGAATCAAAATAATAATAAGAAAATATTTTGCATTGTAATGAGCCTCAGGGCTTTGGACAATGATCTGTGATTAATTCTGTTTGTAGATTTTCCTTTTATTCCTCTTCTTTTTTTTCTGTTTGGCTTACAGCAATTTGCAATTTCAGGGGAACTACGTAAGCACTGCCTCATTTTACACATCTGTAAAATAGGATGCATGCTACCATGCTCTACCCTGCTCTGGTGAGACCCCACCTGGAGTACTGCATCCAGCTCTGGAGTCCTCAGCACAGGAAGGACATGGACCTGTTGGAATGGGTCCAGTGGAGGGCCTTGAAGATGATCAGAGTGCTAGAGCACCTCTGCTATGAAGACAGGCAGACTAAGTTGGGGTTGTTCAGCCTGGAGAAGAGAAGACTCCAGGGAGACCTTATTATGGCCTTTCAGTACTTAAAAGAGGCTTAAAAGAAAGATGGGGACACACTTTTTAGCATCACCTGTTGTGACAAGACAAGGGGTAGTGGTTTTAAACTGAAAGAAGGTAGATTCAGACTAGATAGAATGAAGAAATGTTTTACGATGTTGGTGGTGAAACACTGGAACAGGTTGCCCAGAGAGGTGGTAGATGCCCCATCCCTGGAAACATTCAAGGTCAGGTTGGACGGGCCTCTGAGCAACATCATCTAGTTGAAGATGTCCCAGCTCATTGCATGGGTGTTGTGGACTAGATGACTTTTAAAGGTACCTTTACACCCAAGCTATTCTACGATTCCATACTTAATGTATTTTTATACTGTTGAATGAGAAGTCCTGTGCAAGTTTTCTTTTTCTTTTGCTAGCTCTTGAATAGAGAATATGGAGTCTGAGTTTCTTAAGAGAGAATTTAGTACTGTCAGAAACTTCTGCTGTAACAAAGACCTCCCTCACCTACCAGTAGTTAGAAGAAGTTACTGTCTCTCCCTTTCTTCTATTCCCTTTTCTTTTTGGCAAACAAAGCCTCCATTGGCACCCAGAATGAAACCAGCAGATGCTGCTGGGACAAACCTAGGAAAATCTTTCCTTTGGCCACTTGTTGGCAGACACTGTATGGCAGCAGAGGAGTATTCTTTATGTTTCATTTCTGCAGTGATCCGAGCTAACAAGAGGCAGAGCAGACTTACGGGGCTTGAACTGAAAAAGACTTGAGAGGTTGTGCTGGCTACAAAGGGAATTTTGCACTCCTCCATCTGGTGAGCAGGAGACCTTTGCAATGCTGCCCAGTCATCTCGCAGCAAACATACACCAAGGCTGCAGGCAGCCCAGGCATGTTTCACTGAGGTTCTGGGTATGTTTTGTATGAAGACTGATTGTGTCCTTCTGACACCTTGCAATTAATTTCCTTTTAATGGTATCATTTAATTTCCACATATGAACTTTAAGCAGTTCATCTGGAGCTAATCAGGCAACAGTTTCATTGGACAGCTTAAAGCACAACTGAAAACTAAGTTTTAGTGTCTGTTTCTGAATTAGTCTAATTTTTGGCTGTTTAATAATGAAGGGAGAATGGGTTTGATTTTTGTACCTGTACACAGTGGTTCATAAATTTAGGAAAAAATCATAATGTGCTGGATCTGATAGCCTGAGAGAGGTAAGGCTGCAGCAGCTCCATGCCCCAGGTCCAACCAGTAGTGAGGCTGAAGATGCATTCCCAATAGGCATGTGCACCCAGAGCATATGTACACACCACCATACATACATGTATATACATGGCCGACCAGATAGATCACAGACACACAGAATGCTCACATGAACACAGACAGTGCCAACAGCCTCACCCTCCCCACCTCTCTGGCTGAGCAGGATGGAGATCCACTAGTAGGAATATATATACACACGTACAAAGTACATCCCTCCAACAACTGGGCTCAGACACTTAGTCTGACCAGTAGCTGTCTCTGGATCTCAGTCTCTCCATTTCCTGGCTCCTGGATATATGAGTCTCCAAGGCCACAGCCACCCTCCAGTTGCTGGTACAGACCCACACAGTGCACACACACAGAGACATGAGACTCGCCCCTACAGACCCCAGACCCTGCCATCCCTCTGCCAGCTGACTTGGGTTCCCCAGATCCCCACTGTCCAACACACCCCTTGCTATTGCTCCCAGGCAATCTGCTCGCTGGCTAGTTGGTCTTGATCCTCACTAGCCATCACATGCTTACTCACATGCTCACACTCACCCCAGTTGCTATGCTTCAACCCCCATACACACAGAGAGCATGGCCAGACAAGGGTCGCAACCAGCCAACTACTTACAGGTGACCAGCCTCTTTTATCTCTTACTTCTCTATTTTTCCACACTTGTTCCTTCCCAAATCACCTAAACCCATCCCTTCCTCTCCTTTTTGTTCCTTCCCTTTAGTCTTACGCAATCCCAAAATGCTCTTCCCTTGCATCCCATCATGTGTCCCACACCCTTAGACAGCAACCTCCCTCAGTCCAAAAGATACTTTGGAGTTGACTCCCCATGATGGGTTTTACTCCTGGGTGTAGGGCTACGACCATTCTCCTGGCAGCCCTGAGAAGGGTCTGGACAGAGTGTGCCTTTCTCTGAGTCCTTAATTTGGATTTCCACCTGCTTTTGTGCCTCTGTGCTCTTCTGGGCTTGTGGAGATGGGCCTTTGACGGGCTGATGGCTCCCATGATGGGCCTGGGAGCAGCTGGAGCAGTGTGTTATTTGGACTTCCCCACTGTGCTTTTTTGTGGGTTTGCAGATAACCTTTTACCACAGAACCTAACAATAAATATATTCTTACTACGACAACAACTTTAACTTTGCATCTCTTCCTCTTCCAACTGGACTTCTTTGAAAGCGTATATTTTCTCTTCAGGCAATGCCATGAGCCAGAATTTACAATAGACCAGCTAAATAGTTTAGAGGTAATCCTTCTAAAAGTCAACATTACAATAATAAAGTTCTGTAAGTGTTTTCTGGTTCATGATCTAATCTCAATGTACCAGCAGAAGTATTCTTCCTGCAGTTTTCTACAGACTCAAACTGACAGTACAAATCTGATTCCAGAAAACACCTATAAGGCTGAAGGTTTTTGTCTGAACAGGAGCCTATCAACTTCAAAAATTCCCTGGAAATTCAGAGGTCATCCTCACAAAGAAAAAGATCCTCCATGTGGATGTCTTCTTGTGTCCTTGTAAGCAATGTTGCTAACTCTCCTGACATTTGATCTTTGTCTCAAAGCCCCAGCATCTTGGTTCTCATTTTCTAATTTTCATCATTGCAGAGAGAAACTTGAAACTGTTGAACTTAGAAATGTGGCAACTTGAATATGAATAAAAGGGACAAAAATACAGATTATTTTTTTAAATATTGTTATTTTCACACTCCTATCTTCCATTATTTTTCTGTGGTATAATGCATGAATACTGGATAGCCACAAGAGTGTCGTAGAGAGACAATATAACAAGTTTTTTATGTGAATTGTTATTAAAAAATTGCAGCAGACTCCAAGGACAAGCAATTTAAAAAGCCACGAAAATAACCTTACCATAAGATGCAAAAATAACAGCTTATTTCAGCTGGAAATAAAGAGAGAGTGCTGAGGAAGGAAAAAAGTAGCTGTTTTCATAATTCATTTAAACACATGTAAGCCTAAGCCCCAAATCCTCTCGCACTTCCAGCTTGGCATTCTGGAGTTACAGTCCTCAATGGAACTATATAATCAGTATTTATGCCTAACATACAGAAATAACATTTCAAAGCAGAACATGGAGTAGTAAAATAAGAGCATTTTCAAAGCTCAATAAATACTAACCAGCTCTTTACACTCAAGCTGTTGCTTGTGTTTCCACAAACCCTTAAGAATATTTTTTTTCCTAATGGCAAGTGGTGCCTAATGGTGACTTGACTTGGAGGAATAGCATGTAGTTTCGATGCTGTTTGCTAATAGCTCTCTTTTTAGCAAATCTGTGTTTTACAGCAAATGCTTGTGGCAAATGCTTGTGACATGCCGTCTCTCTGTTTTATTCAGAAAATAACTTATTAAAATAACATTTTAAACAACATAGGTCTGTAAGCACCACACTAGGAAAAACTACAATTCTAGTAAGATCCCTGTTTTCTAAAACCTTTGTCCACAATCTGGAAGTGTGGAAATGCTTGGTGTTACTTAACATCTGTAGTATGCTATATATCTATAAATAACCGATATTAATTTTTAAAAGCCAAATCACTAAGGGGTAAGCAACTCCATCAGAGAGGTTTAATACCATATCTTTTTTACTTATCTTCTTTTTAAATGAACATTTTCCCCCGCCCCCTTAACAGTCTGGGAAGATTAGGTGCATGAAGCTATCACAATACATTTGCTAGATGTAATAAATCACACACGTAACAATTAGTAAATCTACTGAAATGCCAGCATAGCAACAGAGGTGATATTTTCCATCTCAATTTGTCATTTGAAAGGTGGATCTTATTGTTGTGTTTCTTATTAAAATGTACCAACAAACAGAAGATGAAATAGAAACTGACAATTTTGTCGTATCTCTAATAAGAGCAGCAGTAGGCCCTTTGACTTTTCCAATGTGGGAAAACTTAATCTCAGATTCACTCTCTTCATTATATAAGGATTTTGTGATGTACTGCATATAAAAATACAAGTGTAGCTTTTACATTTGACCTCTGAAAAGTAGTGATGCTCTTATTAAAGTATAGCTTGCTTGCATTGTTATTTTTCTTTGGGAACAATAAAAGTGGTTCAAAAGGCTTCTAGATGCATTTTGTGTTGTGGTGGATTTGAGGAGGAAACAGAAGCTTTTTGGTGGTATCATTGTGTCTGTCTTCAGAAAATACCGTTTACTTCAGTTCTTAGGAAATCATATTACCTAGAAAACAACAAAGCTCCAAATTGTTTCTATGACATGCATTATATGTTGAAGAAAAAGAAATGAATTGGTATCTAGTCTAATTTTTTAAAACTCTGAAAATAACAAACTGTGTTTGTAGTTCCCTAAATTTCTCCAGATTGATGCCAGAAAAGGAAAATGTGCAGTGAAGGTGATCTCATTTGGAAGTGACATCCCAGAGATCAGAGACACTGAATTACTTTCATCTCTGCCTACAATCCACTTCCTTTGAGAAACCACATATGTTCAAATAAAAACATAGGCCAAATTAGTTTTGTGACAGCCGGTCCCCTGCAAATGTACATCATCTTCAAATACGCATTGGAAAAGAGAGTTTAAATTTGTGTTTGTATCCCAATCCTCTCAGGATAACATCAGAATTATCCAAACACTGTCACTGCCTCTAGGTTAAGTAACAGCTTCCAGCCCTGAATACATCTGTCAGTGGCAGATTGCAGCTAACACCACGCAATTGGCACCATGCAGCCGGAGACTGATTAAAAGAGCCAAGTGATTTTGATGCTTAGTCCTTTCCTTTTGTTTGTTAATTAAATAATGTATACATTAAATTAAAAAAAAAAAATGCATGGCACTTTCCTGGTTTGGGTTGAAAAAATCTGTAATTAGGATACATATTAATTTGCAGGTTTTTCTGTAGGTGTCTGCTGTAATTTCCCAGAAGAATAGAAAAATGTGATTAGACATAACTTTTTTCAATTCCACAATAGCTCCCTGCAAGATTGCTCTTTAGTTTATAGAAGAAATTTGTTACTGGACACATTTTTCAACCTACTGAATTCCCACTGACAGCTAAAAATATTGGATGCCTGCTATTTCAGATGTCTTCTATTTAGCTAAAGTATTTGGATAGTTATCTGCTGTCCTCCTACTTTGAGGCTTCCCTATATCTAAATAAAGATTTCTCCTACACCTAAATCTGCCCATCAATGAGTGGTTGCTGTCTCGCTGACAGCTAACATCAGGAGAAAAAAATGCATAGTAGATGGGTATGTCTCTTTCAGCTGATAAAAGGAGCCTTTACAAACAGAAGCAATATAGAGATCTGATTTTCTCCACTGCCAGTAAAGATGAGGACATTTGCTCAAAGTTAATGTATACTACACAATAAAATAAATACGTGATTTTCCTTATCTGAGAAGCTGCAGGCACCATCCCCACTTGTGGAGGAATAAAGAGAAAACCAGAAAAGTAGTTTAATTTTGCCACATGTCAGTGCTCTCGTGCTTTGTTCCTTTGCTCTTAAATGAAGGCAGCAAATAGAGAAAGTGTTCTAAAGGGAGTTTGTCTCCTACTTCAGCATGAAACCCATGCAAGAGACTATATGCAGAACATACAGATCTATGCAGCTAGTTTTACTGCTGTGCGCATGTATGTCTCCAAAAGTCGGAATTGAATTCAGTGTCAGCTGGATGTGCCGGCTCCTGACTACACTCCGAGGTGCACCCTGGAGGGGTGACAGCACTGTGATGGGCACTGGTGACGGAAGGGACAGCACAGGATGGATGGAGGGGGCTGTTCTTGGCTGGTGTGGCTGGCAGTCCATCCATACCTGCTGCCATACATTTGTGTACGAAAAGGAAGTACAGCCTGTCTTTCAATCCAGGCCCAAGTTAAGGAATTTGTAGTTATTTAGAAAGTAGAAGTGCAGAAGATGGAAAACTGGGTTTGTAAAGGCATGAAGGTCTTTGGCTTGCCCTTGGTGAGAGCTGTAGGAACTTGAGAGACAAAATGACACTCTGTAAAGCTGAAATGTGGTTTGAAAAAGAAAAAGGTATTGAAACTTGCCCCAAAATAGGATACCTGCCTCTTCTATGTTGTTTTTAAGCAATAAGCCTGAGGTGTAGGCTTCTTAAGTAGTGCTGTGCTTAGACATGGGGGTGAGGGGCTAGACGAGGGCTCAGAAGAGCTGCGCCTGCTGACAGCCACAGGGCTGCCACTGGGCTGCTGGGCTGGATCGTCTGGAGGCCGGTGGGAAGGCTGGGAAGGAGAAGCATGCTGTCCAGGCAGGACATCAGCAGGGCCCTTCCAAGCCATCCAGTTATGTCTTCCAGAACTTCCAGGGCTGATGCTGCTCTGAGGGGCCTTTGCAGAGCCTTTGACTAAATGCTGCAACCATTCATCCCATCCAGCCCAAACCCATGTAACCTCCAGAAGCCCTATCTGATGTACTCAGCTCTTGTAATGTGTAGACTTGGCACAGAGAGCTGCACCCTGACCCCCAGACACCACGTCTACCAACATTTCCTACTGCTTGCAAAGCTGTCTTTGTCCTTTCCAGTGAGGAAATTGGTGCATCTCCAATCTCTTGGGCTTCCTTGAGTCCTGTCAGGAGTAGCCAGCTCCTCACCCGGCTGTGCCTGGAGGTCTCTTGAATGCACAGCAAGTTTTGGCAGGTAAGAAAGCACCCACCCTGTGCACAAGAGGTCCCACCATTCTTCCTAGGGTTGCTGGGGAGTTGCCACCTCTTCCCACCCTGTGACACCAAGTGTCCTTTGCCTAAACATTCATTTTCCCTGTCCTCTCCACTATAACTGCTCCCTCCAGGGTAATGATGTGCTGTTTCACAGGTAAGATGCAGTCTATTGCACTGTACATACAACAAATTAATAGGGGCAGGTCTGCAGACCAAAGCAGATGTTAGTGAAGACCTGAAAGATGCCTTTCAGGTGAGTTTATTTTGGACTAGGTCTTGCTTGCTCTGGTGGGCTACGTACCAGTTAGGAGCTGGAGTGCTTTAGGTGTGCTTCTGGAATGCATCTTCTAGTTTACTTTAATCCAAGAGTAATCTAGTTAGTGCATTCTGATGACACTTCAGTGATGTCAACCAAAACACAACACTGTAATTCTGGTGAAACACCAACACAGAATCACCCAGAGAAACCTGGAAGACCTTAGTCTAGAAAAGTTGATACCTGTGACCTGGCTATTAAATGTAGTCCTCAAGCCCTTGAACATCCATTCTCCAGCTAGCCCAGGCTGTCTATTTAGTTTTTTGAAAGATAAATGCAGACTATGCTAATTCTGTTGAATATAGTAAGATATTTCTTCAGGGTGACGTCTTCCATTGTCTGTGGGTAGTAATACCAACTGTGCCAAAAAATTGTAATCAAAAAGTCTCATTCAGGAAAGGACATAGAAAAGAACAGAAGGGTTTGTTGACTTTTCTTTTGCTACAGAATGCTAAAAACTGAATAAATATTTAGACACAGAAAATTGTTTTCCTTCCTAATACACTCATAATTTTATGGGGATGCTGAGTGCACTTCCTCACAGAAGAGCTCTGCACTGAATACTTTTCATATGTTGTGTGCCCATAATCAGCCATTGCTACTGCCTTTGCCTTAGCAGACCACAATAAAGCTGAGAGAACAATAACATCTGAGCTGTATAACTGTTTGAATTTCTGATTTGGCCACTAAAATGAAACATTTGCAAACATTACAAAATTCTTCCTGGATAAGGCTCTTCACTTATAGCTGTTACACTTCACATTGTTAAATATTCTTCAAGCTAGAAAAGAGGAAGAAAATCTCGGTGGTAATTCAAATAAGGACCTTGCTGCAAAATGTAAGTTTGAATCTCTGTTGGTATGAGTATTCATTTTACATAAAGTATAACAGGAGATACTCTGCACTTACCTGACAGTTTAGGTGCCTTTGGGGAGGTTTGCAATCCCAGTTCTGAATCAGGCAGAACGGGGATTTGAATCTGGATCTGTCTGGCCAGTGCCTTGACTCATGAAGCTGGATTCGGGGTGCTGTCAGGGAGGAAGAAAATGACAATGGCACCTCATTTCCCTTATTTTTGTGCATGGCATCAAAGTCCTGGTCCTTAAAAGTAAAACACTGAGGATGGGATACAGATGTGTAAATGTGTCTAATGCCATTTGGTCTGTCTTAAGGTAGCTGAACTATTTACACAGAGCTGGGAGATAGGTCTCAGGCTGCTCTGTGGGGGCCAAGTGAAATATTTAAGCTGTTTTCAGATGACTCCAGGTAACTACTCTAAGGCAATGGAACCTCAGCCTTAGTTTCAAAAATGCAAAAACAAGACATTGATTATTTTTTTTTTTGGCAAAAGCTGAATGTTTTTCAAACAAACTACGTTCCTCAGTAATCTCCCTGTTTTATCTGATAACACGTACTTACTCATGTGAAAATGAAGAACAAATTACCAAGATCACTCCTACGCATTGCTGTAGAGGTAAAGAGCAAAAGAGGTATTTCAGTCTCACTGTTTCACTCACAGATATCTCTCTAGGAAATAAACACATGAGCAGAAATTCTTCAAACATCACAGGTGTGCTGACCTTATGAATCTCTATAAGTGTCTAAAGAAAATGAGATGGTAGCACAGGGCAGCAAATTCCTCATGTAAGTGGAAAAAAAAATATCTCTCTGGCAACCAGAGTGATCCAGCACCAGCAAAGATTTTGCAATATGTACTGCACTGAACTTTCCTAAACAGGCACTTGATGTTGGCACAAAATGTAGCTGGATTTTGCCTTTCAGCATGCATCATGTAGTATATGGTCTTCATATAACAATTCCTCAGGTGTTTTTCAGCTCAGCCATTTGCTATAATGCATATGGCAGCTCAGAAATATTGCCATAGCTTCTCTAAAAATATTGGTTGTTACTTTCAACTTTAGTTAAAACCACTTTTAAGTTCAACTGCTTTAAACTGTAGTTGCATGAGAAAATGGAGGAGTAGTTTTAATGTGTAAAAATTCAGTTATTGAATGAAATTACCCTTACAGCAGGGAGCATTCCGGTTCCCACACAACAGGCAGGTTCTTTATAGGGTATTTTTGCAGAGCTCTGCACAGGCCCCACTGATGAAGTGCCTACTGACAGCAGTGCTCAGATGCCTCACACCCAGGAGCACCACTGCTGGCTTCCCACGGGCCATCTGAGCAACAACACCCGTGCACACTGCTTTTAATATCTCCCCAAATAGGAGGATGAGCTTAGCAATGGTATATGCCTAGAGCATATGTTTCTGTGTATGTTCAGATAGTAGGTATGTGGGTCACTGGGTGCAAAGTTTTGATTAATGTTAGTGGAAGCCAAGATCCATGTCAACATTATTCAGTTGTATTTTAAGAGAACAACCTCACATATTTTATACAAGTGTGAAGAAATCTCGTGTGTTGAAAGGTTGATAAGATTTCTATATAGTCAAGGAGGCCACAGGCATACCTGTCAGCTGCTCTCTGTAAACTACAGTTGCTATGAACACCTAAAGAATTCTCTGTACTACTGGAGCCCTTGGGCTAGGAGGATCTTTTGGATTATGAATATCTTGTGGATTTTATTTTTGTTCTTCCATGCTAGGGAGAATTGGTGTGTCAGTTTATGATGGGATCATAATACAACCTAAACTGAAAGATGGTTTAAATGGTCTGGTCTCCTTATCTGCTTTAAAACTCATCCCAGGCTATCCAGTCAGTTGTTGTTATTGCTATTATTTGGATGTCAATAAATAAAAACAAAATGTCTTTGTGTACAGTATGGCTCACAGTTGGGATGGTCTTTGTTTCCAAAAATGGAACCATGCATGCTCACAGGATGTGGGAAACAAAGGATTACTCTTGTTGTGTTACAGATAAAAGAACTTGCAAACAGACAGACTGGGTGACTTGCTTGAACTCACACAGAATCCATAGGGATAGCTGGACTCTTCCAACACCATTCTGGTCTCCTATCCACAAGTTCATCCATCTCCAAAGAGAAAATTCAGAGGAATTTGCAACCCAGGAATCCAATTTCCATATTTGACTCATTATTTCTCTGCTAATGATCCTCTTCTCTCTAAAAGCCTGGTATCATCTTGCATAGCAAGAGAGCTAAAGACAGGATTAACCTGTAATCTTCCTGCTACTAATATCAGCTAGCAGCTCAGCAGCAGCACACCACCTGCATTTTGAGAAGAGAGGGGGCTGTTTTCTGGGAGCTTTTGTGGTGAGCTCAGCTCATCCCCCCTGACAGGGAGCAGGACCTGAGGTAGTGCCAACCCAGCCTGGACTGCCCTTCTTTCTTTCCAGGCTTGGCTGTCTTCTGACTGGGTATAAGGACACTGCCTTGGGTTTGGGGGATTATCTTGTTACCCTTTCTTTCCTCTTTAATTCAATATATTGTACCTAATAATTTTTGGCTGCTATTTCTTGGTCTCTGTTACAGTGTCCTGAACACGCGCTGGCAAAATCTTTTAGGGATTATTGAATACACAGTCTTTTTGATAGACCTCTATTTATTTTATCTCTGAATATCCCATGATGCATACTTATGGTTTAGAGTTTACAAGCACTGGACAAGTTCAGAGCATCCTAAACCTGAAATCCTTAACGTAGACTGCATTTTCAGTGTAAGTATTGCCGTGCTATTACCTTGTAGACTGGCTGTGGGGACTAAGGAGAGACTCAGAATTGGGTTAAACATGATATACCCCCAGACAGTGAAAATATCTATCTAGCTCAATCTTCTCCACCTCCTTGCACATATATTGCAGATTTAGGGGAAATCCTTCTGTCAATCCTATTACAGGCAGGCTACAAGTCATTGTAAGGGTTTGCCTGGTATGACGTGGTAAGGCGCTAACTATTTTTCTTGTTTAGTAACACCCCTCTTTCCTTGCTATACTCATGGCAAAGGAAGTAGTCCCAGAAGAGCTCTAAGGCTTTGTCTGTGTCCAAATGGATTATCTTTGCAATGGGATTATCCTCACCGTGTCAGCTATCAAGGATTTAGGTCTGGATTATGTTTGCAATATAGTGCAAAGCGATGATACCAGATCAGAGAATCTGGCCCATTTTGTGTGGTGAGTGATAATTCTGCATATTGCAACAGGGCATCTGTTATTTAATATATGTGTGTATACAAAAAGAAAGAAAGTTTTTGGGTTTATTCTGGCTCATTATGTAGAATTGTAAAAAAAACTTGGCTATGGTAGCATAGCTGTCTTGACCCAGGGATGACTGGAAGGAAATAAGGCTTCAATTCATGAAAAAATTCAGGAAAGCAAACAAGATTTCTGGTACAAAGTCTCTTCATCATGGATATCATTTCAGAGGAAGAGTTGACCACTCTGGACTAAATTTCCTTTCCCAGAATATAACTTTTGTACTCAGGAATTTAACTGGACAAATAACTGATGTTTCATTCTGGTGACTGTCTAACAAATTAAGAAAAGTCTGAGACTGAAAGAAGATAAAAATTTATTTATTTATTACTTATTTAGTCTTTTAAATTACATTTAGAGATATGCTCTCCCCCCAAGTTATGCAGAAAAAAAAATATTTGCAGGTCAATCAGAACCATTTACTTCAAGTAAATCAAAGGTTTTGCATTTGGGATTTCTTTCCTTTTCTTTTCTTTTTTTTTTTATTTATTAGCAAGGGGAGGTTTATTTACTGCCTTTATACTGACATTTAAATCCTTTTTATTTAGTTTTTAAACCTCTTCCTGTCTGGGATTGGGCTGTGGCTTGAGATCATCTAAAATGCTGCCAGCCAAGCATATTTAACCATCTATGAGACATCAATTTTCAAATGCAAAACTAAATAATCTACAGATACTCAGATTTTTCTTTCTCCTTATTCTGTTGGATCTACTGAGGTGGAATCAAGTCACTCCTTTCTAAATTATATATATAAAAAAAGTTTAGAAAATACTAATATATCAAAACATGATTCATGGTGTTAGATACGTATTTGTCAGGAATGATAACATCTTGGCTGATCTGATACAGGGAAAGGCTGGACGGGCATCTTGATCTCCATCCGCCTTCCTCTGTGACTCTGACTCTCAGTGAGACTCATTTTTGCTTGTGTCAGGCTCTTCTCTGCACCTTTAGGTCTGTAAGCCACATTCTTCTTGCAAATGCATTTAGCTCAGACCTAGGAGCCCAGAGGCAGGGGTTTGCATGCTGCGGTGCTGAGCTGGTCACTCTGACATTGGTCTTGTCAACACCTGGCCTGGAACATTTTTAAGAGCTATGAGTAACTAGATTAGCACTCTCATTCAACCTGCTCTTGATTTATCTGCTGCAACAAAATGTCCTCAGCAGGGTTCATCTTTTATCCCAATGGTCTCTATATACCACATATATAGTAGGAGTAAGTACCCCACGTGGCTGACTGAGTGCAGCTGTCCTGGGAGAGCAGAGGTTTGTGTGCTTGGTTGTTTCTTACAGCAGAGACAGGAAGATGTCTGAGTGAGCTGCAACATCTCAGTCACCTGAATCCTCACAGCCAGCCCATGAGGTAACAGTAAGATGCTATTTATGCTAAAAATTATAACTGCAGAAAGAATTTTGGATTTCAAATGCTCTGAACTTTTTTTCAACATTTGTAAGTCCAAAGTAAAATAATACTTTCAACTTAAGATTAATAGATAAATAGATAGTCAATGATGCTTAGGTTGGTACCCTAACTCTGTGGTGACAGAAGACTAGCGTCACATTCAGTGCCCATGACATTTGTTGTTGAACTAGCTCATGGGAAAACACCCTTCCTGTCTCAAGTGCTTCACAATACCCTGTAACTTCCTTACAATTTAAAAATGCCAGCAACATATCTCAAATAAATTTAAAGCAGCTTTCATTTAGTAGCCTATAATGTGAACTCTGACTTCAGGCCAGTTTCTGGAACATCTTCACAGAAGGGGAAGTCATTGGTTAAGCACTGGAGGATGCTGCCCTTGGCACAGACTGTGGTGGTATCTGGTAGCATGCAGTAGATACTGGTGGGTTTTCATTCTCTGGTAATTGAAATGACATTGCTACTACTTTTTTCTTGTAAATATTTTCAAGTTCTAAGAGTTCCACTACTATAAACTGAATGCAGGCCCTTCTGCTTAAAAGTAATAATTATAAAACTGCAATCAACTATGTATAAATTGCCTAAAACCATGTTGCTACTCTTGGTTTCATGGCTCAGTGCTCAAAGTTTGTAAAAAGAAGAGTGGCTGTGCACTGAAAACCCTTGAGAAATGCTAGTCTTCGATTGCCTGTTTGGGAATGACATTAATTACAAAATACCCAGGCATAGTAACCACACAGAAAGCTGTCAGTGACAACACCATGAATACTCCTAAGGGCTTTGTCCACACAACCTGCATGCTTTTGCATCAAGCTGACTAATAAGATGACACATTGAAAGGTTCTTTTTCCCAGCCCCTAAATTCAAATCCAAACATGGCTGCAAAGTTCAAAACTGTACTCCTGTGATGGTGCATCTTTGGACCACTTCCAGCATGTCTAGTCCTGTGCAGAGACTGTGCAAGCAGGGTATACACAGGTTTAAAGGATAAGACAATTACGTCTCAGCCAACACACACAAGATACCCTCCATTTTACAAGCCACATGGCTTGTTATGCTCCACACCCCAATAAGACACTCAAAGAGTGTGTGTAGGCCAGGCAGGCATTAATCAGGAAGAGAAGTATTGAACTGCTTTGCTGCATGGCATAGATGTTGTTGCGGAGTTCTTATCCTCCACCAACTCTTTTTTTTTTTTTTTTCTTTAGGATTTTATACCCTTCCATGACAGTGCTTTCCTTCTTCAGTCCTTGAGCTACTAATAGTTCTGTTTCAGAATTCTTACTTGTCTGTAATTTTATCTTCCTTATCTCTGTTCTACAGACCTTTTCACAGCTCTTTCTCAAACTGAGCTATTTCTTCAGAAGTCTGAGACAAGGTTATGCACCTGGGCCACGTCAGTGTAGGGCTTCCCATTCCTGGCACACCTGGGATGGGTTACAGAGGGGTGCAGAGAGGGAAACCGACACCACCTCACTTCTCATATTCTCCACCAGGAAAAGGTCAATTAAACAAGGAGTAGAAACTATAGCAAAGATTTTTGTATACGCTGAAATTTCACTTTAGAAAAGCTTCTAAATGATATTTGAAAGAGTTTCTGAGGTAAATCCTTTGCGTTTTTCCTGACCACTTTCAGAACAGGATGGTTTGGTGTTACACATATTACTTCACACTACTAATGTGATCCTGAAGTGCAGGTGCAAAGCAATTAAAAAGATAAGGAAGGATCCCTGCATGTGAGTTTGAGCCCCTTTCTAGCTGAATATTATCTGTTCTAAATAAAATGGCCTCTTGTGTCGTCCTGGCTTGGGCTAGACCTTTATAAAGATTATAGTAATGTCTCTTCTTCTGCAGAATTATTTATGAAACTCAGCAATATTATAAACTTCACATGAAATCAGAGAGCAATTTAGGTTAGAAGGCAGCTCTGGAGGTCTCTAGTGCACACCTTGCTTAAAAGAGTGCTGGTGCCAAAGCTAGATCAGCTTGCTCAGAGTCTTCTCCAGTCCAGTTTTGAAAATCTGCAAGGATGGCGATCGCACAAAATCTCTTGGCAGGATATTCTAGTATTTGACATTCCTCACCATGAACAGTGTTTTCCTTATGTTCAGTCAGAATTGTTGTGGCAACTTGTTCTTTGTAGTACACCTGAGAAAAGTCTGGCCCCATCTCCTCTGCAGTCCCTCTCTACATAGTGGAAGATGATAGTTAAATCCCCACTTCGTCTTATTTTTTCAGGCTAAGTAAGCCCTTCATATTTTTGTCATGTGCTCCAGCTCCCATCACTTAGTCTTCTGTGGACTCTCAAGTTTGTCAACATCTCTCTTGTACTAGGGAGCCCAAACTAGACACACTGCTTCAGAAGAGGCCCCACAGCAAACAGAAAGAATTCCCTTGAGTTACTGACTGTGATATTGCTAATACAGCCCAGGATGCAGTTGGTCTTTATCTCGGGGCACGTTGCTGACCCACGTGCAGCTTGATGTCCACGAGGCCTACCGGGCCTTCTCTGGAAAGCTACTTTCTACCTACTAGGCCCCCAGCCTGTCCTGGTATTATGGAAGCCTAGGTGCAGGGCTTTGTACTTGGCTTTGCTGAACTTTAGGACGTTCCTGTCAGCCCGTTTCTCCAGCCTGCTCTGGATTGCAGCCCTGCCCTCCAGTTTATCAGCTACTCACCCACCCAGCCAGTTCATAAATCATAATAATTTGCATATACGTTGCACTTAACCTGTCTTCTTTTCTCAACTCATGGTAGCAGGAGTAGGTAGTACTCCCTAATCACAAGAAAGAAAAAACAATCTTGGAGCTTGTGGCAAATTTTACAACTGTGAGTTCACACAACTATGGATAGGGTCAGATCTTCAGTTGTTATGCACTGCCATTATTCCCTCCACTGGCTTTAATTTTTATTTTCCATTGTTTGTCTCCTCTCACTTTTGGAGGCACAAGAAGGAAGTGAATGAAATCCAAACTTGTTCCAAAACAATGGGAAATCCATCATTTACTTCAGTAAACCAGCATTCACGTTGACATTTCAGGTCTTCTGTTACAGAATGACAAACTTCAGCTGAAAAAAATGCAGTTCATGAATACACCAGAACGTTTTATAGTTTACATTGCTAAACATAACAAAGCATAAAAAGCTTCAGAAATTATATAAAAAACCCAAGACCTTTACAACAGAGTAGCTCATTTTGCACTTTATGTTCATTTTGGCTTGTAATTTGCTTAAAAGCCCTGCAGAGAGAAGCATTTATGTTCTGATAAAAATGGTTAGCATATATGTTAGTGCACTTAGATTGTCTTGTTTGCATGGACAATGAAATTTGAGGTTAATCTCATCTAACCTAAATGATGCTTACGTTATATTTTACCAGAGAGCTGCAGTGCAAGGGATCCCATGCCTGTACAGTGAAGTAGGCACTTACCTCCCAGATTTCTTAAAAGGACCATTATTTCCAGATGCCCTATGCTTATATTGTGTCCTCGGTTCAACCCAAACGTCAGAAAGCAATTAACTGTTTTCATCCTTGCTTCTGGCCGGATGCACAGGCAGTTGCAAGCTGCCTGGTTTTCAGAACATTTGATGTGAAGGGCTGAATTTCCACTTCAGTGCGTGGGATTCATCCCTCTGTCTCCTATTAACATTAATGGGAATCCCTTTACTAAATCCCCTTCAGTACATTGAAAATCTCTTCCTGTTTATAACTCAGGGTCATGTTGTTTTTTCTCCCTGGATTGTGTCCTGAGGGGATTATTTCCATTTTTATGCCCGTGCTTTCATAGAAAATAGAAGGACATGATTTTAATATTTCCAGGCAGTATAATTTGCCTTTCATGAATCTCTAGAAGTTTTAAGATGATTAGTATGTTGTAGTTTTAATTTTCCTCTAAACTTGGTCACACCAAGAAACAGTTCTTCTGGCCCCCAAAGGAAAAAAGGAATAAAGTACATTCACTTACATTTCATTTGTTTTATTATGAATTGCCTCTATGCCTGCTTCTTCAAGACCTGAAATCCCGGTCTGCAGCACAGCTGGACTGCCATTTTGCAAGAGTACATTGTAGTTCCTGCACAGGCCATGTGCACAGGTCCTATTTGAATGTACTGTTGGGAATGTCAAGGAATTTTAACCCCTGGAAAGCACTCCCAAATTTCATAGCTTACAAGTAGTCCTCCTGTGGAAGACCATTGCTCTGTGTGTGCATAAGGTGTGTTACTGATTTGTCTTTGCAGCTGGAGGTACAAAATAGCAATTAAATAGGGAGTTATTTGGGCAGATGAAAGCTGATCTTAACTGTCTCTTCAGCGAGGAGAAAAGTTGCAGCAAGAGATGAAATGAGAAAGCTGTGCAAACATTAAGAAGTAAATGCTTTAAGAAATGACTGAAGTGTCTAGCATGTCTGTAGAGCAAAATGAAAATGCTATGTTCAAAGGCCATGTTTACAGTAGTAAATAAAATGTGCCTTGGAACAGTCCTGGGCATTGATGTCAATTGGTACTGAGTGGTGTGAATCTCTGCAAAAGCACCGACTCACTCTCCCTGAGCAGTTTGCCTGCCTGCAAACTGCACGAGTGCTGGGGATGCTCCCTGCCATGTGCTGACTCCTGAACCATGCCTGGGAATGATTTGTATCACACTGACTGATTTGGGTCAGAACAGTCCCAGAGTCCACCTATTTAACCACACAGAGGGTTGCACTGCTTAATTCACTCATATCAATGGATCCATACTGTTTGCACATACACATTTGCTAGTTTAGATAGCTGGCATAAGAAAAGTAGTGAAGATAGGTCATCTCAGGCTTTATCGGCGGTAGCTGCCAGGTGCAAAATCCTGATTCCAGGAGCTGACTCTGTATGTGGCCTTCTAGCAGCACACGTTAACACTGAAACTATCCCATCCTTGTTGCTGTCCCTGCTATCTAGATTCAATCTCCACATTCATTTTATGGTGTGGACAGACCATATGTTCCTTAGAATTCAATTTCCATTTTAAAAATCATTTGGGTGTTCAGCTGTCTTAAACTTCCTGAAAGTCGGCAGAGTTTAGGTCACAAAACACTCAGCAAACTCTTCTGCAAATGCTGCTCAGTGCCTTTCACAGGCAGCTGGCAGCCAGGGGAGCAGTGCTTCAGCTCGGCCCCAGAGGAGCACCCCTGGACCCATCCTGCTTCAGGGAAGATTCTTGCTGTGTGGACCTCTAGCTTAGCAACAGATTTCCACGGTACAATAAGCTTGAGCTTGAGTCAGAAGGACGAGTCCTATCAGCTGAATACCACACCATCCAGAGGCTTCTTAAATGTAATTATCCTAGCTACCGACAATTCAGCTTTATGAAATAAGGAGTTATGTAGTCTGTCACATAGCAAGCACACATTTTTAAATTGACACAAATTTCTTAATAATAAAAAGTTTTGTTGTATTTTTTCATGAAATTCATCTCCATTTCTCTTAACTTGAGCTCAACATAAGGTTCTAGCCTTTCTCCTTCTGCCTTCCAGATAAACTCTTGCATTTCGCAAAAAGGGGAGATCACATACAGGTAATTTTTAAGCCCCAAGTTAAAGGCTAAGAGAAGTGGTAGCAATTATATGAATTTTAATGGCTACCATATTTCTTTCTGTGAGCTTTGAACCAGACTTCTTAAATGGTGCAAAAGACCGAAGTACAATTCCCTAAACACCAGGAAAAACTAACAGAGACCTCTCTGTTTTTTTTTTTTTTATTTTTTTGCAAGTCCATAGCATGTCAAGAATCACATTTCTGAGATGCACTGAGTATGTCCCTGCTGGCTATTAAAAGGCACTAGTAATTCTGCAGTTACATTGTTCATTTATCATTGTCTTCCAGCACTTCAGAGCATAATTGGTTTTTTTTGCCACACATTTCAAAGGACTTGCTACCAAGTTTTTTTTTTAAAAAATAGGGGGGCAGGTTTATGACAGCCATTTCCTGCTAATGGAATGAGTCGCATCCTCAGGGAATGCTGGGAGCTCCTTTTAATTATCTGTGCAACTACTTACTGCTCTTTACTCCCTTCACATTTTTCATTCACATTGTATTCCTTTGGGGCGTACTCATTGCATTCCAATAAATTACATTTGTCAATCTATTGCAAGTGATGTTTTAACTCCTGGGTGTCTGCAGCACCTACGGCTGTGTTCAGAGTGCCTGCTGTGGTGCCAAAGATGGCACCTGCTATGGTATTCAGGTGATTTGAGTTGAGCTTGAGTTGACAGACCTCGTCCAACTCTAGTGTCAAGAAGGAAACCCGAGTTACATCCAGCCCGCGAGATCTTATGTATGCAACAAGGTCCTTTGCCCTCTGTGCTCCTTGTGTTTGTATTTTATCCTTACAAAGGATGTAATTTGAACATCAAGCCTGTTTTTCCTGTGTTTCTTGTACTGTGTTGAAGTAAAGAAAATAGGAGCATAGATATAGGATAATAGTCAGGTTAGGAAACCTTTGCTTTCCAGCTGCTTGTATTGTTTTAATACATTCTTTATTACTCAGAATTTTAAAACTTGTGATAAAAATAGAAATTCATTTTTTCAGGATGTCAGTCTACCACTTATAAGGTATCCTTTTTAAGGGACTAAACCCACTCTTGAGTACTTTTTGCAGATAAGCAGTGGAGGAGATGGCTTAGGGGAGGTAACAAAATCTCCTTTACTGGAGATCTTTAGGAAACTTTACTAAGAATGCCATAGGTTTACTGCACCCAACTGTGGGGAGAAACAGACGGAATGACCTGTTGAAGTTCGTTGTAAGTCTGTCTTTGATGAATTTTGTATGAGTTAAAGCAAAAAAAACCCACCACCCTAAATCCTTAAGGAAGATACAGGACTAAACTCAGATTTTTTCTCTTTGGTTTAAAGGTCTGCAAACGTGGAAAAGGGCATTGGTTATCCTATAAGTTTTAAGTGCACAAAATAAGCTTTGAGAAAGTTGCCAAAATCAAATACTGCCCTTGGAAGACTGCATAGATATTAAAAAATATGACATTGTAGATCTGATTACTTCCTTCTTAATGGCGCTGTTTGCAGTGGTTTAAGGATGCTCAGTGACCATGTCAGATTTCTTAGATTTGTCATCTTCCCTACAGATAAAATTTCCTACTTATTTTTCTCCAAATACTGGATTTCTGACATTAAAATGAGGTATAAATCACAATATACAAGACAGATTTTTAAGTCCGCTTCCATCTTGCAAGACTAATGTAGCTTTCTACAACACTGACAGTGAAGTATCCACGTAAGGACAATGGATTTGGCATCTCACAGAAAAGGGACATTTTCCATTTTTTCAAAGGTATAGTACAAGTCTCTCTATAGATTGTCAAAGGCACATCTTTGTATCCATTTTGCTTGCTTCAGCTATTTCCAGAATTATTTAATGACTAAGATTTACTTGCTTTACTTCATTAAAATGCTGGAAATCAGGGCAGCAAGCTCAGAGAAATGTTGCCAGTGCTCACTGCTTGCGCTTATAACCCTTTCTCTGCATGCTCGAGTGAGCACTGCTTGTTGCCTCTGTTTGTTGTCATTGTTTGTGCTGTGTTTTGGTGGACATTTCTGCCGGGAGAAAAAAAGAAATAGAAAAGAGAGAGGGAAAACAGGTCACATCTGAATAAATGAAACCTGTGAAACAATAACATATGATACAACAGTGAATTACATGCTTATTAAATTTCCCTGTATGTTGTTCACATGAATATAATAGTAATGACCTTGCACACATTTTAAAATAAGAATAACTATGGAAAGTTATTTCTGGCAAAGGTACGCTCATTGGAAGTTTGGAAAATATAATTCAGGCTTTATGGCCTGTCAAGGAAAACCTATAGCACGGGAAGTGGCACAATGACATTTATAGAAGGTCAAATGTTCCTATGGACTGCTTAAATGAGTTCTGGCTCAGCTTTGGAGAGAAAGTCTGGTCTTGAGATAGGAGTGTAATTAACACCTTTGCCTCTTGATTTCTGTGACATAACTCAGAGAACTGAAAACTCTCACTAGATAAATAATATATAGCGCTAGATTCCCTGGAGCCTTTTGAAAATGCTTATGCCCTTTGAAGAAGGAAAAAATGCTATTAAATAAATATGAGGTTGTTTGTATTTATTTTGCAATGGAAGATACAAGGCAGCAGAGAACCTGACTCCTGATATTTTCTCTGTTAGAGATGAAGATATCATTCAATCTTGCTCACAGAAAGTGGAAAGAGGTGAAGTCTCTGAAAAACTCACTGATGAAATTATAAACTTCCAGTGAACAAAAGTGTGCTATACCAATAAAGCAACAATTTCTTTCTTTCTTTGCTCTTAGGCCATTATGCGAAGCTACATCGAGTACAGAAGTGTTGTCACTGGACTGATGATCTATTTTTTTCATGCACTTCTGGAATCTACTATGAGTCATGCTGACACCTTCTTCTTGGGTTATTATTGCATTGACAAATTCTGTGAGACATCAAGGTTTTCAAATGCACCTGTGGAGACACATGCCACTTATGGACTCGTAGTTCAGAAACTCATTCATTAACGAATGAGAACAGCATATTTTTTTAGCATATCTTGTATAAAGCCTATTACAGAAACTATTGATAGATATGATAAAGGTAAGGAGCTTATGCCTCAGTTTTATCCTGGACGTGCTTGCATAGACTTGAGAAGATGCATAGCACGTGGTGAATGTTGACATTACCTTGTATCCTGCTTCATGCTCAGACAAGCTGGTTGGGTCTGGTTTGTAACAGTGGGAGATGGTGATAAAAACTATAAAATTAGTTCTAACATGGATTTATCAATCAGTTATACTAGGAAGACAGGATTTTCTAAAATCATAAATCAGTTCTTTCAGAGAAAGCCTGAAAGAGTAGGGACTTCAGGGTGGAGGTTAAGTATTTGAGAAGTCTACACTGAATGATTCATTGGTGATTTGTGAAATGGCAACGTTAGGACATCATAGTTAAAGAGCTAAACCAGAATGCTAAACAAAAAGAACCAAACCCCATGTTTTTGATCATAAATAGGTGCTTAGGCACCTATTCCTCTCAATATCCTTATAGTATGGCAAACTGATTTAATCTTGATGAATTTTTCTTTAGAGAAAGATTCTGGCAGATTCTGACAGATCATGTAATGCATCTGCAAGGCATGTGAGGAGGAGTCATGCAAAAAAATGATCACATACTTCAGAGAACTTCAAGGAGAAGCTCTTCAGTGCTCTTAGTTTTGTGTGGAGGTTAATAATCAATAAAAGGTGGTCATGAATTAATTACAAATACGGAAATAATGACATTCTGTATTTTAACTTCTCAAGGACGTGACATGCTCTATTTCTGTGCCAAAGCTCTCTAAACAGTGATGTGACACTTAAACGGAAATGTGAGCCTTCTTTGGAGATCTGAACTAGTGTGCAGGCCTTGTTCTGGCCTTTGGCCCCCAATGGGAAGAATTTTCTCTGAGGACAGCTACGGTTTTGTTAAAACATCGGAAAAATAACTTTCTAATAATAAATTTTGGCAACTTGGTTTCAACTAAGTGAAGTTAGACTTCTTTGATTGCAAAACTAAACAGATAATTTTGTTCTTAGAGGAAGAATAACATTAGTAGCTAAGGCTAAACGCACATTTTAACTCAACTACCCAGTAAAATATATATATGACACCTTATACGAGGTTTTAATTGTCTTCTCAGTGGGTGTTCTTCTCCAATGGACTCTTACTCCCTCCTAGCCCCCTTTCATTAAAAAAGCCCTCCATATTCATAGATGTTCAGCTCGACTTGTGACCAAAGAGATTAATCAAGTGGAAACACACAAAACTCATCCAGCTGTATCAGATCTAGAGCTGTGAACTAAGAATTAACATCTCAAATTTGTTTGGACTATACAAGTACATTAGGGCAATTATTATTCAAGCACTGTACCCAGATGAATGGTTTGCTCCAAACTGGATTCACCAACTGATTCATTGGTGACTTATGAAGTGGCAACATTAGGACATCATGGCTAAAGAAGAGCTAAATTAGCGTTTAGAGTGCAGTGTGCATCAGTATTTGTGGTTTTTGAGGCAAGCAGGAGTTTGTCACGCACACAGGGAGTTTTTCTAATGACATTAGCATTTTGAGTAGGTTTGAATGTTGGCCAAGACACTGAAAACAACTGCACTGATAGCAGTGTGCAACGTTATCTCTGGTTCATTTTTGGTATACATCTATTATTTTCATATTTACAGCTGTAAAAAGCTTTTCTGTGTTTAAATAACTGATTCTGGATGGCTGAACTTGCCACTTGAGTGAGGTCAACTGAAGAGGAGTAGTCTTTTTTCTTTTTAAGGTGACAATAATATACGCACTGGTTTGTGTAAACTCACTTCACCCCTTCCAGTGATGTCAATGAAAATATATTACTGGATCATGATTTTTATTTGCAGAAAATTTTAAATTGATATAATGCTGGACTGAAAGTCATTGCTGTTTTGACCCATGAAAGACTCCCAATTTGCTGTTGCAGTGGGATACCCCCACCACATAAATCCCTCACATTACTTCACTCCTGCCCATGAATCTCGGAAGTGCCACCCTGTTCTGCACTCCCCCTGCAGAGCTAGCAAGATGCCCTGGTGCTGGGTCTGAGCAGGGCACCATGAGATCAGGGAACAAGTCCTGCGACCACCCTTCCCACCAAGATAATATAATCTTCACTATCCTACTATCTTAGCAGCTCCTTCTGCACCTTTTTCAAATTCAGTTTGTCTTTTCTAATAATAGCTGTCAAGAAATGTATGTATTTTATGCATTGTGTAACCAGTACTGCAATAGCACTTATATATCTTCATTTCCCCAAACATCTTAAGATACCATTTCTCTTTATTATATATAACCTTGCATTGATTACAAATAATTATGGTGTCAGTGACTAGAATTTCCAGAGCTTTGTCCCTGTATCCCTTCCCATTACAGTCTTTTGGTGAGATGATGGAGAGGTGAAACTGTCTTATGTCTTGCAATATTCGTCTTGTCAAATAGGAAGAAATTAAGGAGAACTGCAGCTTATAATTTTCCTGGCAAACATACTTATAAAGTTGTGATGATAAAAGTAATAAAAAAATCTATTGAAAAAAATGCATCCTAATAGCTTCCAAAAATCTCACTTTAAAGAAACTTGAGTAATAATTACAGGGGAAAACAGGGAAAAGAGGATGCAGTAAAAATGGTATAATGATCACTTGCTAATTTTGGTTACTCATCCCACAGGCTAATTGACCCTGTGCATATTCCTCTGTGTTAATCACCATGCATTGTATGTCGTAATAGCTAAGAAGACCAGCATTTTCTTATATTGCTATTTTTAGTAGGCTTTACTGGGTAATGTTTGAATTCTTTGATAACCAGTAAAACATCTTTCTGTCAAAGGAGTTTTACATAGCTTTTTTCTTGCCAGGTTAATTGTTAATTTCGTGTAGCAAAATAATGCCACCTTAACTAGTTATATTGTGAATACACTTATAACTAATGTTATGTTTGACTTCCATGTGAAGATTATCTGAGGTTCTGACTGAAACAGATGGACAGTGAAAAAAGTATAGCTGTCTTTCAATGAGATTATTTTACTTTGATAGTCAAAGCTGTGCAGAATAACTGCAGTTTATTGTGCCCTATAGACACATTAAGGATGTTTCAACAGACACTGGTGCAAATCTGATATTTAAATCTAACCTCATCTTTAGAATAATATTCTAATTTACTCAAACTCCACAGTTTCCGGCTGTGTGTAGTTTGTAAGCTGGAGAATGCATTATTGCAACTATACTTAGCAAAAAGTATTGGATGACAGACTTTTAAAAAATGACTGTAGTCCAGTAAAAATAATCACTTTTAAATGGTGAATCACAGAATCATAGAATGGTTCAGGTTGGAAGGGACCTTAAAGATCATCAAGTTCCAAACCCCCTGCCATGGGCAGGGACACCTCCCACTAGACCAGGTTCCTCAAAGCCCCATCCAGTCTGGCCTTGAACACTTTCAGGGATGGGAAATACACAACTTCTCTGGGAAACCTGTTCCAATGCCTATAGGCCAATGTGAACATATAAATTTGTACTAGGAATGGATCTGTTTCTTTCTGTTTCTGTGACTTGAGAAGCCTAAGAAAACTTTAATGAGAATAAAGTGTACACTGCAAAGTTCTTCTAGGCCCAGTTTATCTTCTGCAAAAAGGATGGAAACCCAGACCTGATCCTGTAGTGGAAGTGATGAACTGAAATATGGAATTAGTGACATGATACTCAGGAAGGAGAAAGAGATTTCAGACTATAAACCCTATGGTAATATATCTCCAACCTTTGGCCAAGAGCTCTGCTCTGGTAACTTCCTCACTCAGGACTTGCTTAGTAGAGTAAGAGAGACTCAGTAAGGCAAAATTGTTATCTGGTTAATGTTGAGAAGATACTTCATGAGTTAAGGACGTGGGCTGCAAAGTAACCAATTCTTGAATACAGCAGTTTAGACTGGTTGGTTGTTACTATTCGTGAGTTTAGTAATAGTAGTTTTTAGACATATCAGTCTCTCCCTCTTAAGGAATTTCACCTGCTTGTTTAGTTTAGCCTACTCCTACCTTAATAGGGGAGGTTCAAATTCCCAGACCAGCTTCTTAACACATGCACACATGCCACATTAGAATGAATACCCACTCTCTGAGAACTCACCTTCCCTAACTGAGTTTAAATCTAAAATGTCTTTGGTATTCATGGAGGAAAGTACCTTGTTAACACTTTTCTCAAGAGCATTTTCTCTAGAGCTCTAGACCAGCTACCCTCTATCATCTTTTCAGCTTGAGCTATTCTGCAAGGTTAATAACTTAAAAAATTATCCCACAAAATACCTGCCTGGAATTCATATACATTTAGTAGTTTTCATTAAAAACTGAAATAAATGTGCTGACTTTTTCATAGATATCACCTGGACCACCTTCATTTTTTCACAATTCATTGATGACTGAAGAATGGTCCTGTTATCAGTGGAGACAAAAGATACAGTGAGTCCTCTGCTTTGTACAGAAACTATAGCATTAGTAATTAGTGGTAATGCATGAAAAAATACGTATTGGTTTTAAAAGTCAGAACACATAATGATGCAAAGGTTTCTAACTAGGGAAGTTTTGTATGCTGCGGTGGTTGTGCTAATAACTGTGCATTGGAGAGTTATTACGAATTTTTCCCCTGATCGGTTCTACGTGAAGTACGAACAATTTACTTCCTAAAATTAAGCAAAAAGATTCCTCTAATTGTGTTGCTTTTGAAAGAACACTTATGCAATTAAATGGCCAGGGAGAAAAAAATCTCAATAACCGTACTTGGTAATAAAGGGATGTCTCTACGTAAAGTGTTTCTGAAGAAGCATGCTCCAGGCCAGTCAGGGACCAGCTATTACCCGTGGTGTTGCCAAGCAACACTACCTTGCATTCTTAAAATTAAAATGACTCCTCTTTAATTTTGTAGAGCAATGGGGTTGAAACGGGGGGACACACAAGCCCTTTAAGTGAACAAAGGAGCTGGAACTTTGCAGAGTTACTTATTTCACTTATTCTCTGTGTAATTAAATAATGAATGAACATTCCTGTTCTGTAGCACAAAGATTCATTTACTGTGGCCATCACTGTAATGTGTGAGCAGGTGTGTATATCAGATGTAGCATACCAGTATTTCTGTATAGATTTATCAATACCAAATTACAAATTCTGTTATTTTGCAATCAACAAATTGTTCTGTGCTAGCACAGTTATCTTTCCATCATATATCTCATGCTGGACAGGGATTCAAAGTGGTGATAACAAGTGGCTAACAAAGCAAAGACAAGAACAGCTGACCGCCTCTTATCAGCATCATAAGGCACCAGCTGGAGTCAGAGGATCTGCTCCTCCACAATTTTACCCAAAGAAATCAACTAATGAAGCCCCTGGATGAGGAATGTCAATTCATAAACTAGGGAGAGGTCACTTAATAGCCTGGAAAATAGGAGTGTAAGGAAAAAACTTTCCCACTGCTGCTTGAGGAAGGAGAATGTAGAGCTCTGCAGAGTGAAAGCTCAGACGTGGAGCTGAGAGGTGCAACAGAAATATCTCTTAGGGATTCCCAGAAAGGAAGACTACACTATGTTATTCTTCTGCCTTTCCATACTGCCTTTCTGTGGGTGAGAGGTGCTGGTTTGCAGATTTCCTAGAAAAAGATACATGACACATTTACTCCTCTAGATTGTGAACAGATATTTTCTTGCCTTTAGAGGAACATGGGTTGTGCAAGAAATTTGGAAGAGGATTGGGAGAGCTGATACTAATGTTTAGATGTAGAAAGTTGATTCCTTATTAATTTCTGGAGGTATGAAACTATAAGGAGATCACAGAAAAACCCCAAAAGCAGGGGATCAGATTCAGCTCTGGATTGTGATACTGAATTCCATGCATGGTAGGTGTCCATATGTGAGACAGACACCTAAGCTCCGAGGATGGAACCAGTATAGGAGATTTACTCTAGTGAGTTATCCATCTCATCCTCCAAGGCTGATTCAGATGCCAATGTTTTGTCCCCTGAACAGAGGTTTTTAGGCTTCTCTGTCTTTACTGATTGGTTCAGTGGCCAAATTATAAGTGATCAAGTGAAGAACTAGGTCACCGCTGACGATAATGAGATCTTAGACGTGTAGCGTACAAGTTGATATCTATGTCATAAACATCTGATGATGTCTGAATCTTAGGCCTAATGCTCCCCACAGTTGATAATTCAGTTGTCTAAACATCAGTACCTACTCCTGTTCCAGCTCTTTGGAGATATCCATATGGCTGTAGGTGTCATTCCTGGAGGATTCAGCCCTACACTCACTGCCCTGACATTTCTGCCAGCCTCACCCACACATCTTGGACACTGCATGATTTCTACAATGGTGCTGGATACTTTAGGCAGAAGTCTCTATGGCACCTGGTGCTTTGCTCCACATACACCCTGATACCCATTCTCTGAGGGTCCAACCAATGCAATTGTAAGGCAAATGGTGGGATTTATCTCATCAAATTTCTGAAGCTCAAAATGTAGGAGCAGGTTTCAGTTGCCAACCATAGCCATCTAGGACCATTTCAGACACCTAGCATTATCTGAGATTTCTGCACAGGGCAGTTAGGTATGACACAGAACCCACAGAAGGACAGGTCTGGAAACAAGGTGAGATGACTTTGTAGATTTAAAATGGTAATAGGTACCTGTGTTCAGGTATATATCTAGGCTAATCACCCCATACTTCTTTTAAAGTCTATACAGGAAATAGGCCCTCTAGAAGTGTGATATGTCTTATCCCAATATAAATGTCTGTTCTGCATAGCTCAACAGAAGACATGCACATTGTTATTGTCTAAAGCAAGGCAAGATGAACGTGGCTGGAGTTTCCTACTTAGTTTCATCTTAACTGTGAAGCAAGGATGCCAGTAGAAAATGAGGTAGCATCTGCATTCTGTTTTCTAAGGAAATGCTGCTTAAGAAAAAGAAACATACAGAGTGTATTCTTTTAACAATATCGCTACCTGTATCTTGTTCAAATTAGGTATGTTTCCACTTGAAGGTTTTGTAAGTGGTTTTGGTTCATGCAAAGCATAGACTAAGATGCACAGGATGTTTTTGAATGCTGCTCTAGGTATATTTACTTTGGTAAAGAGGAATAAAGATGTCTGAAAAGGTGATAACGTAAGAGTCACCTATGGTTTTCATGCCTATATAGTATTGCTGTTGTGCCCAATATGAACTGGAGAGGTCAATAACCTCCAAAGCAGCGAGCTAATAAAGCTTAATAGTCTAAGATAGAGTGACATTTCTTATGCTGATGTTATGTTATGCTCTCTGATCAACTGTGTTGCTTACACTGTTGGTAAAGGTGAAAATTATTTCTGATTTCAGTCACCTAAAGTTTGTTTCTGTGATGATGTTTAAGCAAGCCTCTTTAGTGAGAAATGAGGTGTGAATAACTGTAAAGCAATGTGTTTTTACACAGTAGATGGCAGGATTTTCAGGTGTGAAAACATTTTGTTGTCTGAATGTCATAGAACCATAGAATATGTCAAGTTGGAAGGCACCCATAAGGAACATGGAGTCCAAAGCCCTGCCCCTCGCAGGACTACTTAAAACTAAACCATATGTCTAAGAGCATCGTCCAGACACTCTTTGAACTCTGACAGACTTGGTGCTGTGACCACTTCCCTGGGGAGCATGTTCCAATGACCGACCACCCTAATTTTTCCTTAGATACAGATAACAGAGCCATAACTGCATGAGCAGAGGTGACTTTCCACAATAATTTTTCCGTTCTGTCAGTTTTCTTCAGAGCCCTATAGAAATTAATCTGTTAACCCCTTTTCATGTGTGAAGCTAAGCAGAACATTTTTACCCTGCCAGAAATTGTTAAAGTATATGGGGGACTTTCATGACTTTCTCTGATTATAAGCTGAAGATCATGACAACATTTTTTCCCCCATACAGCTGAGAGGGAAACCCCAGATACATCCCAATCAGGAACAGGGTCCTGAAATGGAAAATTGGTGGGAAAAGAGTGTTAGTGTACCAAGGTACCATTACAATGCAGCTAATGTAGGAGCTAGTGAAATTAATATTTCTAAGAAAGTTTCCATCCAATAACAACAGAAAAATCTCTTGGGTTTTTTTTTTTTTGGGGGGGGGGGGGGGGTGGTTGTGCCATGAAAAGAAGACTGATGCATAAGATTGATTCTCTTACAACTTACCTGAAATATGTTCTTAGTCTGATTCATAAAATGCACCACATTCTTTGGGTTGGGATGGGACCCTGAGTCTTAATTAATGTCCCTGCATCTTCCTTAGAAACATCCTGGGAAGGGCAGCTCCCTTATATTTTATTTATATGTCCTATTTTTTCTCATTGTCCTATCTTGTCTTCATGGCTTTAATGAAACACTTGGATGCCCAGTAGAGATAATAAAATGTATGACATTTGCAAATGCCAGTTTAATAAACATCTCCAGAGACCCTGTGTATTGTCATTGGCTTGACTGAACATTAGAAGAATGAAAAGCAACTGCTCCTTTCCAGTTACAGCTTATGAACAGTTATAACCTATGAACAGCAGATACACTGTTCTGCTGGCTGTCAGGAAATACAGTGTACCTAGCTAGCCAATCCCCTTCTTCACCATAATTCCTGTTGATTAATCTTACAGAAACATACATTTAAAGTTCACCTGTCTTCTCCAATTACTTCTTCCAGGTACTGTAGGCTTTTTCACTTGGCTTTCATAAATCTTAATTTTAAATGCAGGGATCTTTTTGGCAGTTAAGTTTTTGTTTATTTTCATGAAGAAGAAAACTGTAGTTTTCTTCTGTTCCTAATTCTACTTTTCCTTATTTTTTCTTGTATCTCTCTGACAGCAATGGAGCAAGATTTGTTCTCTCCAGCCTGGGCTGGTCAGGAGTAGGTGTAAACAGGATAGTCGCTTCTGCAAGATGTAAGAAAGAGACCCTGGGTCTCTTCTCTGGGTACATTAACGTCATTCCTTGGGCTGCAAGGGTGATTCTAACTTCCTAGAGTGAAACACTAAAGACTGAAAAGCCAAAGCTGCTGATCAGGATAAACGCTATGTTGCAGTATTTTTAGCAGTCAATACTGCAAATCACAGACCTTTCACAGGACAGTTGCTGTTGAATACCTAGAGAGGCAAGAGGAACTGTTGGAGTGATAAGGGAGAGGAATTTCCATGGCTTCCTTCTGATGGATATATTACAGTGTTGCTGTCAATGTGAACTTGTTGGAAGAGGGATGTGAGATGTGACGTAACTTTTGCAGTTTAACATTCAGGAATGTCTGCCAGGTGGTGCAGAAATAAATGTGAATGAAACACTGTAAAGCAACAAGCATGAAGGAACATATAGAAACCGGTTATTTGGCACAGGGGAGTGGTAAAAATCATAAGACACAGAACTAATGTTTGAAAGAAAGTAATTAAACTCAGGGAAATAATGCATAACTAAAGTGCCAATAAAACCAGGAATGATTTCAGATGCCATTCCCCTTCATGCTATTGTAAAAATATTATTCTAATCAAGGCTCTGGCATCCTTTTAAATCACAAAAGGTAACTATCATTACCCATAATCCACACAGAGAGAAACGGAGCAAAGAGATCATAGAATTGTCTAGGTTGGAAGGGACATTTAAGAACATCAAGACCAACCATAAAACTAACACTGCCAAGTCCACAAACAAACCATGTCCCTAAGCACTACATCTACATGTCCTTTAAATACCTCCAGGGATGGTGACTCAACCATTTCCCTGGGCAGCCTATTCTAATGCTTGATAACCCTTTCAGTGAAGAAATTTTTCCTGACATCTGCAACTTGAGGCCATTTCCTCTTGCCCTATTGCTTGGAGAAGCCTTGGGAGAAGACACTCACCTCGCTACAACCTCCTTTCAGGTAGTTGTAAAGAGTGATAAGGTCTTCCCTCAGCTTCATTTTCTCTAGGCTAAACAATCCCGGTTCCCTCAGCCATTCCTCAAAAGACTTGTTCTCTAGACCCTACACCAGCTTCGTTGCTCCTCTTTGGACATGCTCCAGAACCTCAATGTCTCTCTTGTCATGAGGGGCCCAAAACTGAACACAGTATTCAAGGTGTGCCCTCACCAGTGTCAAGTACAGGGGGACAATCATATCCTTAGTCCTGCTGGCCACACTATTTCTAATACAAGACAGGATGCTGTGGGCCTTCTCGGCCACCTGGGCATGCTACTGGCTCATATTCAGGCAGCTGTTGACCAGTACTCCCAGGTTCTTTTCTGCCAGGCAGCTTTACAGCCGTTCTTCCCTAAAGCTGCAGTGTTTCATGGGGGTGTGACCCAAGTGCAAGACCTGGCACTTGCCCTTGTTAAACGTCATACGATTGGCCTCGGCCCATGGATCCAGCCTGCCAAGATTCCTCTGTAGAACCTTCCTACCCTCAAGCAGATCAACATTCCTGCCCAACTTGGTGTCGTCTGCAAACTTACTGAGGGTGTTCTCGATCCTCTTGTCCAGATCATTGATAAAGATATTAAACAGAACTGGCCACAATACTGAGCCCTGGTACACCACTCATGATCGGCCTCCAACTGGATTTAGCTCCATTTACCACAACTTTCTGGGCCCAGCCACCCAGCCACTTTTTTACCCAGCGTATGCCCATCCAAGCCATGAGCAGCCGGTTTCTCCAGGAGAGTGCTGTGGAAAACGGTATCAAAGGCTTTACTAAAGTCTAGGTAGACAACATCCACAGTCTTTCACTCATCCACTAAGTGGGTCACCTTATCATAGAAGGAGATCAGAGTAGTCAAGCAGGACCTGCCTTTCAAGAACCCATGCTGACTGTGCCTGATCACCTGGTTGTCCTGTACATGCTGCATGATGGCACTCAAGATGATTTGCTCCATAATCTTCCCCAGCACTGAGGTCAGATTGATAGGCCTATAGCTCCCTGGATTCTCCTTCCAGCCCTGGAACTGGGACCTCCCTGGTTAGACAGGACTGCTGATAAATGATAGAAAGTGGCTTGGTGAGAACTTCTGCCAGCTCCCTCAGTAGCCTTGGGTGGATCCCATCTGGCCCCATAGACTTGTGTGTGTCTAAGTGATGTAGCAGGTACCTAACCATTTCCCATTGGATTGTGGGGGCTTCACTATGCTCTGCATCCCTGTCTTCCAGCTCAGAGGACTGGGTACCCAGAGAACAGCAAGTCTTACTATTAAAGACTGAGACAAAGAAAATATTAAGTACTTCAGCCTTTTCCTTGTCCTTTGTCACTATGTTTCTCCCCATATCCAATAAAGGAGTTGTCTTAGTCGTCTTTTTGTTGTTAATGATTTTATAGAAATTTTTTATTGTCTTTTATGCCAGTAACCAGACTAAGTTCTAGTTGGGCTTTGGCCCTTCTAATTTTCTCCCTGCATAATCTCACAACATTCTTGTAGTCCTTCTGAGTTGGCTGCTGTTTCTTCTAAAGGTCATAAACTCTCCTTTTTTTCCCTGAGTTCCAGCCAAAGCTCTCTGTTCAGCCAGGACAGTTGTCTTCCCTGCCAACTCATCTTTCAGCACATGGGGACCATCTGGTCCTGCGCCTTTAGGATTTCCTTCTTAAAGAATGTCCAGTCTTCCTGGACTCCTTTGCCCTTCAGGACTGACTCCCAAGGGACTCTGTCTACCTGTCTTCTAAAAAGGCCATAGTTTGCCCTCTGGAACTCTGAGGTAGCAGTTCTGCTGACCCCCCTTACTTCCCCAAGAATCAAAAACTATCATTTTGTGATGACTATGCCCAAGACAGCCCTCTAACTGTCACATCACTCACAAGTCCTTCTCTGTTAGCAAAAAACAGGTCTAGCAGGGCACCTTCCCTAGTTGGCTCCCTCACCAGCTGTGTCAGGAAGCTGTCTTCCAGACATTCCAGGGACCTCCTAGACTGTTCCCTCTCTACTGTAGACAGCAGACATCTAGTAAGTTGAAGTCCCCCATGAGAACAAGGACTAGCAATTGTGAGACTTCTCACAGCTGCTTATAGAATATTCTGTCCCAAATATACAGGGCTATGCCACTGCCTCTCCTTCTGTGTTTATCCCTTCTGAAGAGTCTATAGCCATCCATTGCAGCACTACAGTTATGTGAATCATCCCAAAATGTTTCCATTATGGCAATGATATAATAATTGTCCTGCTGCACAATGGCTTCCAGCTCCTCCTGTTTGTTGCCCATGTTGCATGCATTGGTGTAGATGCACTTCAGTTGGGCTATTGATCACACCACCTATTTGTGGGGAGAAGTCCTAATTCCTATGTGACCATTCTCAGGCACTTCTGTGGACGCAGTGACCCAGGAGAGCAGCAGCAGAGGACATTGGTTGGAGGGGACAGGATTATAACTCAGAATTCTTGGGTTCCCAACAGCTCATACTCTCTTATGCCTGAAAAACAAAACAGAGGAGGATTTGAAAGGTCTGCTGGAAATAGTGGTGAGTATTTCCTAACACTTAAGTACCTGCTTTAGAAGACCTAGTCATGTTCTTTTAGCATAGTTTCCTGTTGACAGCTGTGTTTCTGTTCAATCTAACACTCTTTTGAGAATATATCAGAACTAGATAATGAAGAACAAAGAAACAAAAAGAAGACTCAGACCTTGTTTTTGATGTTGTATTAATGATAGTCTGTTAGCTGCACAAAATTTTAGCATACTATTCCACTTCCCAGGTTGGACTGAATCTTGGAACAAGCAAGCTCAATGCCATTGACTTCAAAGGCTTCACAATAAAAAAAAAAAAGTTAGGATTTTCCCCCTACATCTATAAAAAATGGTGCTTCATGAGAAAATGTATTGGTGGAAATAGGGATAAATTTAATTAAGATGGCTCTGACTAAATCCAAAAAGGGAGTTTGCTAAAAAAAATATTAAATTATTGTTATGTCATGTTAATTACATCAAATGTTCTGTCTTTGAAAAATTCCAGCACCCCACTGCTGTGATGCAAAGAAAATTTTGGGAAATAACAACCTATTCCAGGTGCCTGCCATGAGTATATTGAATCGAAATAATAAATTCAGGGAAAGAATGCAAAATCTATATTTTAGATGCTGGACTCTGATCTATAAACTGGCTCCCTTAAGAGCAGTTTTGAATTTTATTGATCTTCCAAGTTAGTTGATGCAGAGGGTTTTTTGTTTGTTTGTTTTATTTTTTATTTTTAATTTGATAAAGCAATTTCTGTCCATTCTGCCTGTTAAGTGAGGTGTTTCCATCCTATTGCAAGCTTTGGGGTTCCCTTGTGATATCCATTAATGAAAAGGGAAAACAGGAACACAGAACTCTATAAGTTTTCTGTACTAGCAAAATCCATCAGTTAATGGAGAGTAAGCAGAACTGTCTGGAACAGATCAAGTCTAAGCAGACTAATTTACATGTATGTTTTGTAGCATTTTGCAGCATTTCTCTTTAGAAAAGCAAACAGCTTTCTTTTGCCTCTGGAATGAATGCAATGATTATGCTCAAGAGCTGAAAAGCCTGGGTAATTAAATTGCATCCAATTTGAATGGTTTCTTATATGACAAGCTGCATCTTACCGAGCTGGGATGAAGAAGCTGTCAGAAAAGCAGGTTTTAACTGCTTTCTTACTTCAAAAGAAGATGAAAAACTCTGCAGAGGAAGTTCCCCTTAAATTAAAAAAGGCAATGAAATCTGGGTGTCCCCCTGGTACCCTTCCAAAAAGATACCTTGTGTACAGATAACTCTTCAGGGCAGCAGAGTGTGGAGCAAACCAAAGCAGAATCTTGTCTAATAAGAGTGACTATTTGAGGTTTCAAGACAACAAGGGCCTTTGGTGTATCTAAAAGTTTGGTTTGTGGGGAAAGAACTGGGCACCAGTGATACAGATCTTAGAAAAACTGGAAAATATGACAGTGTTCTGGGGAAAAGCTACGTAGCCTGGCTGGAAATGCTGCAGATGCCTACTAGGAGCTGATTATGGCAATGCATCTCTTGGGATCCCAGTGTAAGTGTCGCTCAACCTTAGAATCATAGAATCATAGAATCATATGAGGTTGGAAGAGACGTCTGGAGATCATCTAGTCCAACCCCCCTGCCAAAGCGGGTCTACCTATAACAGGTTGCACAGGAACTTGCCCAGGCAGGTTTTGAATGTTTCCAAAGAAAGAGACTCCACCACCTCTCTGGGCAGCTTGTTCCAGTGCTCTACCACTCCCACAGTAAAGAAGTTCCTCCTTACGTTTAGGTGAAACTTCTTATACTCAAGTTTGTGCCCATTTCCTCTTGTCCTATCACTGGGCACCACTGAAAAAAGACCAGCCCTGTCCTCCTGACACCCTCCCTTTAAGTATTTGTAAGTATTGATTAGATTCCCCCCTAAGTCTTCTCTTCTCAAGATTAAAAAGACCCAAGTCCCTCAGCCTCTCCTCGTAGGAGAGATGCTCCAGGCCCTTAATCATCTTTGTGGCCCTTTGCTGTACCCTCTCCAGCACTTCCCTGTCCTTCTTGAACTGGGGAGCCCAGAACTGGACATGGTATTCCAGATGGGGTCTCACCAGGGCAGAGTAGAGGGGCAGGACGACCTCCCTCGACCTGCTGGCCACGCTCTTCTTGATGCACCCCAGGATGCCATTTGCCTTCTTGGCCACAAGGGCACATTGGTGACTCATGGTCATCCTGTTGTCCACCAGGACTCCCAGGTCTTTCTCTGCAGAGCTGCTCTCCAGCAGGTCAGCCCCCAACCTGTACTGGTGCTTGGGGTTATTTCTCCCCAGGTGCAACCTTAGGACAACGGTGAATCAGAAGACAATAGAAGATTGGATCCTTTATAATGGATCTGCACACATGTTCCAGTGCCCACAAAGAAAAAAAAACAGAAGAGAGAAAACTGAAAAAGATGAATAAGAATTCAAAGTTCAGCCTCAGATTTATTTGACTGGCAATAAAGCAGCTGTGCAAGACGATCCCGTGCAAGGTGATTGAGGCAGTTCCTCAGCTCAGAAGCTGGGAAAAACTGTTCTTACATTTATGAAACACATAAGGAACACCTTAGTGAAGCACAACGTATTCTTCAGCTGGTATGAGAGCACAAACAGTTTGTGAATAGTTAGCATCAAGGCAAGAGTAGGAAACATTCTCAAAAGCCATAGAGTCTGTTCAACGCTGACAGTGTTAAAAGCTGTTGATGCAAGCAATGTGCTGTTTTTGACAAAGCCTGCTTTAGGACATCACAAATTACAGTCTGTAGTATGCATTGATTTGTATTTCTATCTTCCCCAGCAAATCAGATGAACTGTAATTAGGAAATGTTTTTAGCTGCTCACTGTTCATCTGCTAAGAAAACTTAAAATGTTTTATGTTTTTGTGTGAAGTAAGTGCTTGTGTGATCTCAACTAGAGACGGACCTGTGCAGGGAAAACGAAGTCAGTTCCAGCCCCAGAGGTGCTCTACATTTTGAATTAAGGTTCCAGCTTGTTTAATTTTTTGAAACAAGCAACAGTTTCATTCTAATCATTGTCTGTCACCCCTGAAACATGGCTGTAAAATGAGTTCCAATTACACTGGTGAGAATCTATGATGCAGCTTAAGGAACTGTATAATTTCATTAGTTTGGGACTTAGGAGAATCACCACATTCACATACTTTCTTATAATTCTTTTCTAATTTTTACTATTTCTCAATGGCTATGTTAAAATAAAAAGTGTAAGATCAATTCAAAATTGTTATTCCAGAAGAGCAGCTGGCACACAAATCATCATTATGTTGTGTCATCCAATTGGTTCATAATGCTTAATATACCCTGCATTGCAGTGCCTTTTATGTACTTTTCCTTTGTTTGAGTATTCAACACTCTGTCCAGAGGAAATTTTGTCTGTGATTCTGCTTCACTCCAGTATTCAGTCAAAATAGAACGATTTCTCCAAAGGAGACAATGTGAGCTAAGAAGGACATATATAATGACTTTATTATTTTAATGTGTCATGAGCTTCTGAGGGAAAAGCTATTGAAATATGCTCTACTAAGACCTAGATATTCAGTTTAGAATTTCAGTAGTGCTGCTATAGTTATATAGTGACAACCTGGCAATTAAAAAAACTGGGGATGAAAATGGGATGATGCTGTCTTTACTCCTAACTTGCTCAGAAGGGCACAAGACTCAATACAGTTTGCCTATTGTATTTCTGTAGTGGGCAAAAGCTGAAAGAAGGTTTTATGTTAATTACTTTGTTCGGATCAGAATGTGCTTTTCAAGAAAATCTCTAGATTGTCCCTATTTACCTTGATTTAGTTCATATTCTGGAACAATGTAAATGTGTGAGCTGGAATCCTTTCAAGTGAAACTAAAGTGGAAGATGCCCAATTGCTAATTGTTAATATTCTTTCAGCTCAGAGGAACCATTTAAGCTAGTCCAAAGGAGCCCCTTCTGACATGGATATAGTGAGGTTATCAAGTACTTGGTATCAACTGTCTCTTTCTGTCTCTCCTACTGCACTGCATTGCTTGCTAATGAAGCCATAGTCACAGACCTTGTCAGAGAATGGCCAAGGCTGAGGAAGAAGTGAAAAAAGCAACCTCTGCAGGCTTTGGAAAGTTCCCTAGTATTTCAAAGTCAGTAATGAACTTGGTAGAAAGAAATTCAACCCCCAAAAATGAGAACATGAGGTATTAAACAACTTGAATCTTGTATGTTTGAGGTGGAAGTTTGGATTGCTGTTCAGTTTTGCAAGAGGGGAAAGGCATTTTGAGATGACTGAAAGGGTTAATGTTGGGAGTGTGAATTAAAAAGAAACCAAACCAAATAACTAAAAATAATTTCACAGTCTGGTTATAGAAAAAATTGTGCATGTAAATAGATTATAGGTCTAACATGGCTGAGCACAGCTTCTCCCTGCCAGATATGACCACTGGTCATCAAGAGGAAATTCCATTAAAAAGACTTATTTGTATGAGGAATAGAGTTCCTCAGACAAAATGGAACTGAAGAAAGTTTTGCAGATATAGCAAAAGATATGTTAGCAATTGTTTGAACTCAGAGAGATCACACCATCTGTGCCAAACACTCTGCACCCATAGACAGTGTCAGTCACAGGAGGTCAAAGATTGCCAGCATAAGGTTATCTATAAGGAGATAAAAACTGGTTTTGGCATGGATGTTACACCATCTTTCTGTTCTTGAGCTTCCTTAGTAATCAGCAACAACTTTAAAAGGGTGAAACAGTTAAGAGTAAAACTTGTGCTTGGGCCTGAGCTGTGTCTGATCTCCAGGAAAAAATGTTTACTCGTTACCCTTAGGAACACAAAATATTTTAGTGGGATTAATGTAAAGAAAAGCCTGATCACAAAAAGTCCACCCTCATATGGGACTTCTCACATGGGAGTTCAAAATGTCAGCTCTAAGATAATGCAAGAACTACATGACAGAGATGGGTGAGGCAAATGCTAGGAATACTGTGATTTTTCATTATATTTACACTGAATTTTAGCAAAGTCTGAAGGATTACAAGTAACAAACAACATAATGGGGTTTTGTTGGGATTGTATTTCCTTCAAAGCTGGTTAGCAGCTTGTTTATTTTAAGTGTAGAGAAAAGTGGTCTTCATCTCACACTTGCTTCTAACCTTGTTATCACAGATTTCCTCTGCAGCTGGGTATAGGAATGGACATTCTTCAGGATACCATTTGAGGCATCTATTTTAAGATAAGAATGTAATTCTCCTTTGAATTTATGACTGTTGGATAATACAGGCACTGCAGTAGGCACTGGGGAGCATGATGCATAAGCACCCAAATTGACTTTACGCAGCATCCGCTCTTACTTGCTAGCTTGGTTTTACCATATTGTGAATATAAATGCATTGCTTACTTTTGGACCCGGGTTAAGATTTAACCATATGCCCTCTCTGCAGGCTGCTAGCTCAAGCACAGCAATGAGGCTATTGGATCAGAACTGGTACCACACCTCGCTCCGTCTCCTTTAAAAACTTACCTTTGTGAAAAGTAGTAGGTAGTTTGAGGTAGTTCATTGGGGTCCCCTCCTGCCTTCTCAGGGCACAGACTGAACCATTAATGAACCCAGACCATCTGTGGTAGGAGGCAGATGTCTCTACCCCATAAGATTTACATATGCTTCTCCCCTTTATCAGTGCCAGACTTCTGGTAAGAAACCCAAAATCATTGTTTTATAGCTCTTTATTAGTGTCTTTCTCCACTTAATCTTCATGGCCATGCAAGTTTGTATGGGATTCCCACTGAGCAGAAGAGATGCAGGATATAATTCAATGGCATCTTAATCTTCTAGGCCCCATTTCATTTTCCTGAAACTTCCTCTCTATATCTCCCAAAGAAGGTACTAATAATTCATATACTATTTTTGATGGGTACTATATATTTAGTATTTTATGAACTGAAATAAAAGGTATTAGCTCTTCGAATTTTAGCTATATATCTTGTGGAGAGAATCCAGGGACTTGCTTTGGCACTCTAGCACTTGTCAGCTGTTTATGATTATCTGCATCAAATCTCAGATGTGTAGTCCAAACCTTTTGCAACAGACCCTTTCAAACACTGGTGTTTATCAGAGAGTCTTGTAATGCTCCATACCCTGTCTGTTCCTCCCACTTTGCCTTTCTCCTTCATTTCGCCACACAATTTTCCTTGCCTCCTTCCAGCCCATCACATTCCACTTCCTTTCTGGCTGTTACTTCTTTCCATTTCCTTCCTGCTCAACCCATCTGCTCACCTCCCATGGTCATCTTAGCTTACTTCCCTGATCCCTGTCACTCCATGTTGTCTGCTACACTTTCTACTTACTAAATAAGCTCTTTGTGGGGAAGACGAAAGGGCTGTAGGCTTAGGTGATGCCTTAGGTGATGCTATAATACTTTGAAACTAGTGTTTGTTGACATATGCAGTTTTCCCAGTCCCCTAAATTAGCACCCCATTCTGCTTAAAAGATTGGAGATAAGGTTACTAAACACACACACAATGTTCCTGTATACATTTAAGATCCTCTTAGACACACTTTTGCTTTTTACTGTTTTTTTTTCTTTCTGGAATACAATTTCATGTATTCAAGTATTTCCCCAACCAAAGGCAAGAAATATGATTATTAAAAAAAAAAAAAAAAGGTACATTCTTATTTGATCATTTAGTTGTAGGAGCAGGACTTTAGGACAATGGCCACTACCATAAAAATTGATATGATTTTGAAATCTAGCAATGTAGCTAAAGTACCTAGCAAATATAAGTACTTGGTCTTCTTTTTTTTTTCTTTGCTTAGGGAAATGGGGCAAGTATAATCGAAACAGTTCACACATTTAACGATGGAGGGAAATTTCGTAGTGAGACATAAGGCTTAGCTCTGATTACCCTGTGTGCTTTTTGAAAATGTGCCTTGAATATGAAGTGACCACAGCTCCTGTTGCCATGTTAATGTGACATGAAGATAGAGCACTTCCTAGAGACGTGGCAACACTTCTGTAGTATCATCTCATACAAAGATTAAAAATATTTTTCTTATGAAAGGGACTTTGATGTTTGGATGCTATTTTTATAACTATTCATCAGCTTCTCTTCATACTGATTACACTTTTTAGTTAATATATACAAAAATTGTTTCCAGGCAAGTACTAATTAAAGCTATCTTTATGGACAAATAGGAGAACAGAAAGAAAACCAGTTTGAGTATAGAGTTTTGCCTTTAACCCTTTCATACACAATTGGGAAATGGGTTCAGCCATTCATGAGGAAAATCTAATAACAACTCTTTGTAATGCTTTATTGTCTGAGCAGTACGGCCGATAAATATAAACTGATTACAATACCCTAATAATGTAAGTAAATCGGAATTAATATTGCTATTTAAGTGGACAAGCAACTAAGTCTATAGAAAGTCAGGAGAAGAGTCAAAAATCAAAAAATTTTGGGTTCACACAGTCACTGTGTACCCCTGTACTGAGCCGCTTATGACCTCATCATGCCTTCATCACAAAAAACATGGTTTTAGCTGTTTCAGGAACACATTCTGCTCTTCAAAGTTGTGAAGCCAGTTGCTAAACCACATAAGTTTATCTATTTTTCTGACATCAGTGAAATTATATCACAAATCTGAAATACCGAAAATGTTGTCACTCACTCCATTCAAAGCAGGAATGAGTCGAAAACGAGATTTTTGGTACTGTTCAAAGCAAAAATTCTGTTCAATGCCTCACTCTTCTGTAGTTCCTTTTCCAATTTTTAGCCTCATTTTGTAAGGAAATGTGTTTTACAAGATTATGGTGTGAATCTGTCTGTCTGTGATCCGGACAACTCTTAGACTATGCATCAAGTCCATTCAAGCTGACAGATAGGAAGAGTTTCCTACAGTCATGAAAATAGCAACTCAAGTAGAGAATAGAGACTTTGTTTTATTATGGGAGAAAGGCTAAAGAAAGCCCTCACCTCCTTTATTTTCTCATCAGAGAAGCAATATATGCTTTGCTATGTCATTTGTTCACAATTTTACTCCAGTGGGGTTTTTTCACATCACTTGTTTATATAGTGCCACTCAGCCCTTGCATGTGTACACATAAATATGATTCAACACACTATCTTTATTCATCAATGAGCACATCCTTAGATCACACTGTGTTTACTAGGACTTACAGGGTATGTTGAATTAGGTTGGGATAAAAAAGATACAAAAAGAAGGGGCTATTTGCCTCTCCTTTGCGCTCCTGAGTGACATGAAGTTCAGGCTGGCAATGATTTTGCTCCAAAGCCACGCAGGAGGATGACTTGTTAGGTCAAGATTTCCAGACTTGATTTCAACTAGACAATGTGGGCACTCAAAGTGATTTCAACCATGGCAGCAGCCAGGTTTACTCTGTATGTGCATGACTTCTTGACGCCATGGCTGGATTGCTTTGAACAAATTGGTTTGGACAACCAAATTTCCTTGGAACAGGCCACTCCTACAAGACTGGGCAGCCTGGATTTTTTTTAGACACATCGTTATGGTTGACTGTTAGTTTGTCTTGTTTTTATACTGTTGCTTATACTTAGATCAGTAAATAACCCACAGTGGGCAGATTGTTACTGCAAGTTGACAGAGAACCTTGATATAAGACACCTGAATTTAAATGCTGTCAGTGTTTCAAGGTTTGAGGGTGTTCGCTAGAGATAAAATGGAAATACACATAAACGTCTGCAATTTCCTGTTTTTGAGTGGAAAACAATATTTATAATGAAGGGCTTAGTCTTTAATTGAACTGTACAACTAAACCCCAAATCAAGAAAATTCTTAAAAGAACTTAGCCTTGATCCAGCCTATCTTATTGTCATGAAGGTGATGCATGTGTTTAAGGATTTTGTTATAACAGAACAAAGGTTTGCAGCAGGATTGGGCCAATATTTCTCCAGATCACAAATGCAAGACTCATCTTGGCAAGGTCATGATGTAAAAATGAAAACTCAAAGAGTTCTGCTAACCAAATGAGATGAAACTAAAAGTGGAAAGAGAACCCAGCTATATTTAATGTGTCAACATGTTATGAATCTGTGAGAAATGCAAGTACATGCTAGGACTGTATGTGACCACATGAAATATGTCATGCACTTTGAATAATTTATAAAACTGGATTAAATGGTAGATAATTATGATTTTATTATATTTTTTATTTGATGTATCAAGTGTTGCTTTCAATTATTGAAGAGATTAACAATTGGCTGAAAGCCTTTAATATACTCAACACTACTCCTATGTCTACCTTTTTTACTTTTTCTTCTGCTGTGGAAAATGAATCTTTTGACTTTCACTGGACGCACTAACTTAAAGTAAATGTTAAGATTTCTTTAATTTTTAGCCTTAAGATCATGTTCTCCTTCTGCCAAAATTAAGTTAACTGAAGATATCTGTTTCACTTATTACCATAGACATAATCTAAAATATTTTCTTCCTCAGGCAATAACCTGCTGCTTTTCATTTGGGTCTATGTGAACAACTCTTACAATATCTAAATGCAATCACAAATATTTTGGATTGACACAATTATCCTGAGAAATAAAAATTAAATATAATCAATATATCTGATCTTGTCAATGGGCATGGGGCAAAATTCTTAGAGATATACAGAACTCTTTAATAATCCCATTTTGTCAACATATTCCTACTCTGACTTAAATTTACCCTAACTCATCTGAGGACTCAATACTTTTGAATTCCCTCAGTGCTTCAAAATAGGGCTTTGATGAGACAGAATTCAATGCAGAACTTGTGTTGGCTCTGTGTATATAAATGTATCTGTCTGGTAGGCTGAAGAGCCTGCTTTAATGTTTTAGGCTTTCTTTGAGCTGTGTTACTTTAATGTTTTACTGCTTGGAGTTCACATGGTCATGAGGATACGTACAGAAACACATGTAGTAAGCCATACTATCATTATCATACTATCCCACAGCATTGTCCTGGAGAAACTGGCTGCTCACGGATTGGATGGACATACTCTTCATTGGGTAAAAAACTGGCTGCATAGCCAGGCTCTTAGAGAGGTGGTAAGTGGAGTTAAATCCAGTTGGAGGCCTGTCATGAGTGCTGTTCCCCAGGGCTCAGCGTTGTGGCCAGTTCTCTTAGTTCTCTTTAATATCTTTATCAGTGATCTGGATGAGGGTATTGAGGCTCCCTCAGTAAGTTTGCAGATGACACCAAGCTATGTGGGAGTCTTGATCTGCTTGAGGGTAGGAAAGCTCTAAAGAGGGATCAGGACAGGCTGGATTGATGGGCCAAGGCCAACGGTATGAGGTACAACAAGGCCAAGTGCCGGGTCCTGCACTTTGGTCACAACAATCCCATGCAGCACTACAGGCTTGGGGAAGGGTGGATAGAGCACTGCCTGGAAGGACCAGACCTGGGGGTGTTGGCTGACTGTTGGTTGAACATCAGCCAACAGTGTGCTCATGTGGCCAAGAAGGCCAACAGGATCCCGGCCTGTATAAGGAATAATGTGGCCAGCATGTCTAGGGAAGTGATCGTCCCCTTGTACTCAGCACTGGTGAGGCCCCACTTTGAGTTCTGTGTTCACTTTTGGGCCCCTCACTACAAGAAAGACATTGAGGTGGTGGCATCCAAAGAAGGACAATGAAGATGGTGAAGGATATAGAGAACGTGTCTTTTGAGGAGTGGCTGAGGGGACTGGGGTTGTTTAGCCTGGAGAAAAGGAGGCCGAGGGGAGACCTTATTGCTCTCTACAACTACCTGAAAGGAGGGTGTAGTGAGGGGCAGTCGGTCTCTTCTTCCAAGAAAGAGGCAATAGGATGAGAGAAAATGGCCTCAAGTTGTGCCATGGAAGGTTTAGATTGGATATTAGGAAAAATTTTTACACTGAAACAGTTATCAAGCATTGGAAGAGGCTGCCCAGGGAAGTGGTGGAATTGTCATCCCTGGAGGTATTTAAAAGATGGGTAGATGTAGTGCTTAGAGATATGGTTTAGTGACAGTTTCAGTGTCAGGTTGATGGTTGGACTCAATGATCTGAAAGGTCCCTTCCAACCTAAATAATTCTATGGTTCTATGATTATTTATTAGCCAGACTTTCAAGTGAAACATTAAATAGTGTGAATGTGGCCAATGAAATCTCAGCAGGAGAGTTTGGGATACCTTTCTCTTTTATCATGATTCTTCATATGGTCTGTCAAATTTTCAGGGGCAAAACAAATAATTTACATTATTTCAGATGCAAATGCCTTCATTTGGATCTGTGATTGTAAATCTGGAGGCAGCCTGTTTACATGTTGACAGTTAATCTCATTTTTAAACACTTTACTGAACTGAGACTTCTGTGGAACTAAATCTGTCAGTATTTCCTGTCCTCTGAACATGTAGCTGTCCTATACATGCCCTGTACTTACTGAATGGATGGACACTGAATCATGGCAAATGTGTCATGTGGAATTGCACACAACCGGCTTCAGCTGGAAAGGTCATTTAATGATAATCTTTGGCTTATGTTGGTATGGACTTTTTTGTGGGTGCTGATTTAAATATTTGTTTCATTTGCTGTACAGACTATGAATTGACATATGTTGTTGCTGGTAGCTTTTCACTTCCCTTATGTACATTTTTTTAAAAAAACCTTTTCACATTAACCATTAATTATTTAAGAAAATAATTGCGCTATTATTCTCATTCAAACAACACCTCAGCAAGAGAGCTCTGATGGCCTGTTGTCTTTGCTAATTGTGTTCATAAGCACCGTGGCCTTCAAAATTTTTTGGCTATTTTCCCACATGTTTCAAAACCGTACAGGTCAATATCTGTCTATCAGTAAGTGGCTGAGACTGTTGAAACAAATGGTTTAATCCTTTTCGAAGTCATAAGTAGCTGTAGGGAAAACAGCTATGAATTAATAGGTCAAAGGGAAGATGCAGAACCTACAAGAACCAATTACCTCATTTCTTTCCTGTAGTGTGCCACTTATCTTCAGCTGAGATGTTATGATGAATAATAATGAGAATAGTAAAAAAAAAGTAATTTTATTTGCAGAGCACATTAGCCTACTTTTTTTTTTTTGCTGGTTATCTGCAATACAATTTTTTCTCCGAAGTATGGTGAAGTGTAGTAGATGCTTTTTTATATCTGAAATTATACATAATTTCATTAGCGTCAGAGAAAGGATCATGCCAATTTGTCGCCTTCCTATTCTGGTCTCTCCTGACTTTTAAGTATTGCAGCACTACTTTGTTAGCTTGTAAAGAAGACATCCTTTGACTCCTTTTACAGATGAGTTTACTTAAATCTAATCCAAAGCTGTAGTGGAAACGTGGCTCTTAACTTGGTTAACATGTGATAATTTGAATAAATCAGCAAGAAGCTGAGCAAATACCAATGTAAAGTTAATTCTGATATTAGATTAAATATTTAATGTCAATTATAAGATATGTGATTTAGAAAAAGTGCTTTTATTAGCTTAAAGCTAAGGCTTTAATGTATTTTGTCTCCAGATTGTCCTTACATAAATGATTCTTTAATTCAATGAATTTTTTCACATTAGTATGCCTGCCTGTCACCAGCCTGAATTCTGTGCAGGTTGGCTATATTTTCATATGAGCAACTATATTATTGATATCGCTGTAGTAATAAAAAAATCAAATGGTCCTTCGTCATATACAACACTTAATGGAAAGAGATTCTATTCAAGCTAGTGAAAATGCTGAGACCTACAAGGGTGCACAGAGTCTGAAAGTTGAATAGTTTACCCTTGCAAGGGAAAGAAGGTTATTACTGTGAGAAATTATAGCTCTCCTTTCATTCTCCCTACTGATCCAGCTCCTATTGAAATCAAAGGAAAGGCTCCTGCTGGCTTCAGTGAGAGCAGACTGGAGCTTTGTAATACCTGTGAGTCTCTGAAATAGAATAAAACTTCCTCTCTTGTTACTTTAGAGCTAGCTGGTTTGTAAGTGCTGAGTTCTGCTGTTATCTTCCATGCTGTGCAATCCAAAACATCACCAAAGCAATTGTACTAGCTCCTCAAACCTCAGCCTCTCAAGTGAAATTGGTGCTACAGGCAAGATGCCAGATTGGGATGCAATGGATAGGACAAGATTTATGATGCTTCTTAGTGTAATTCAAGGAACAGCTATCAAGAACTAGAGGGAGGAGACAGAGTGAATTAAGGCAGGCTACGTAACAAGTTCATGTTTTGTGAAATTAAAGAGATGAATTGAAATAAAAATAAGAACCACAGTGGCAATAGATTACTGCTGATGGATAAGTAAAAAAAATAAGAAAAATGGTTAGTATGTGCTCATCTTTAAATAAACTACTCCTTGCCAGTTCCAGTACAACACTTAAAATACACACTGCATGTTCAATCAGTTCCAGCTAGAGTAAATTAATTTATTCCCAGGTTTGCAAATCTAACCTGATGTTTAGTTCTTTGTTGAATCAGGTACTAAAAACATTTTTGGGACAATAAGACTCAAATATTGCATAGAAGAATAATAGAACATTGCAAACTACCATCTAAAATCCAGTTATGCAGAATAAGGAACAGTAACTTTAACCACTGGGGGAGAAGCAATGATTACAACCCTCCAACCTATTGCAACATCACAATATAAATTCAACTCTGCATTTTAATTCATTGAGAAAGTGGGAAATATAACTTATTCACTAGAATTTGTGTGTGCATATTATTTCTGCATTACATTGTCAACTGCCCTATAGTGCTCACTGTAAAAAGTGCACTCCATTACATCCTCTTAAGTGTCACTCAAAACACACACAAATCAGCAGTTTTAAAAAATGTATTTATTTTGATGGAAATACATTTTATGCAAAGGTGCATTCAGGCAATACTAGCTAGGCCTATGTCCAGATGGTCACTCCGGATACCTTGCAGACATATCACAAAGTAAATGTCTAATGTAATCAGTGTACTGCAGTATAATGAATATCAGTCAGCCTTTCCCCCACCTCCTCCCCACTTGCTGTGTCTCACTATTAACAGAAGGAAACTTGAGCCTGTAGGCTACAGAAACTCTGGGTTTCCTAATTTGTCTGTCCGGGGAATAAATTCTGGGTTCATTGTTGTTTGTTTTTTTTTCCTTAGGGTTAGAACTGTTCCTTCTTTTTGCATGTAATCTGTTTGTAAGGCCATGTGTGTATTTATGGCCATGTTTGCACGAAGCATAGTAAGATAACATCTTTACATATAAAAGGAAATCAAGAAACATAATATTTGATAATTTGATAAAACTTATTAGATTTATTTAAATATGAAAGATGATTACGCTTTTCATGCTGTATATTTACTGAAGGAAATGTCATCTTAGTTTTCCTTCTGTCCCAGGACGCAATTAGTACTACTTAGTAGGCATTGTCCACAGCTGAGAAGAATGCAAGAACTCCACAGAGCATCTCCCATTGTTCTCCATTTCATCTTTACCTTCTAGCTCTTCAAGAGAACAAACATATCAGCTAAAGAAACAACTAATACAGAATCAACTTTATGGCAAACATGCCTTGCAGATCTTCTGCAACTGCAGCTTTTCTCCTACAGGCTGATGAAGCCTGAGTGGAGCAGAACATCCCTTGAACAAATGGTCTCTATGCAGCTCACAGTCTGCTTGCCATGATTCAAGTTGCTAGGAAGCCTGTTCCTGTAGGTACAGCACAGAGGATGCATGACCATGGTAGTTAATTGGTAAAGGGGAAGATTAAACTATCACTCATATTAGATATTTCAGATGTGCAGATCCCCACGTGAGCTGGTTGCTCTAGGCTCCCTCTTTTGTCAACAGAGAATAATTAACAGCTGTGGTTTCATCTGACCTAAAACATTCACATGGTCTGTTACAGATGTTTTATCACAAATGAAATTATTCAAATTCTAACTACAAAGGACAATTAAGCTGACTTGTTCAGAAACAAACATTAATGCTGAACATGCCTACACGTGTTCAGGTAGACAAAATGCCATTGTTATTACAGTGGACCATAGTGATAAGATGTAAGATAGAGTTCACAGTTATTGTATTGCCACCACAAGTTATATGATGGCTATTGTTTCTGCGAATGCTATGAAGTTAAGTATCCCCTCTAGATTCTTCCTACAGGTGGTCTGTTGCTTCAGGTTGTATCTCTGTATCCCCAGAATAGAGTGGCTGGATTTGCTTTACTGTGATATGTTTAAATATCTTTATATACGTATATGTTTGATTAAGTTCTTAATAATATAATAATGCTTCAATAATACTTTAAGGAAACAAAGCCAGCCACTCCTTTTTGGTGGAGAAGGAAATAGACACTGATCCAAATGAAATATTTTCTACTCACCAGCTTGTCCAGCTTGAAGGTCACTAAGGAATTACACATGTAGCACACAAATACATACACACAGAAGGGAGAGCAGGGTAACACAGCAAATAGTCGGGAACAGGATTTTGTAAGATGAATGACAGACTGTAGTTACAGAGGCAAGGTTTGCCAGGCAAATGTGCTGAGCAACAGCTTGCTTGCATGCAACTGTACCCTTTTATGCCCCCTCTCCTCCATTTTCAAGAAGCTGGGAGGGAACACAGCCCAGACAATTTACCCAAGCTGGCCAAAGGGGTATTGCTTACTATGTGAAGTCATGGTCAGTATATAGCTGGGGGAGCTGGCCAAGGGGCAGGAATCACTGCTTAGGAGAGGGCTGGGCATTTTGGATTCCGGTTGGTGAGGGGTTAAATTGTACATGAATTGTTTTTTGATAGTCCTATATGAGTATTATTATTGTTGTTTTCCTCCGTCCTATGCTGTTCTGTTAAACTGCCTTTATCTCAACCCATGAGTTTTGCCTTTTTCTTCTGATTCTCTTCCCCATCACTGGAGAAGTGCATGAGCAGCCATGTGGGGTTTTTTTGCCAGCTGGGTCTAAACAACCCAGCAACCTGGGTTGAGCAAGTGGGAGGTCTAGTGGGTCTAGTGGTAGGTATCCCTGCACATGGCAGGGGGGTTGGAACTCGATGATCTTTAAGGTCCCTACCAACTCTAACCATTCTACGATTCTATGATTCTGTGATTCTAAACCGCAACACCCCTATCCTGGTTTTGGCTGGGAAAGGGTTAATTTCCTTTCTAGTGATTGCCCGAAAGGAATGTCAATAATACATATTGTTTTAGTCGTTGCTAGGTGATGCTTATGTTTTTCAAGGACTCCATTCAGCTTCCCATAGAAGTTGAGAAGAAGCACAGACAGAACAATGGAATGGCCAATGGAATATTCCGTACCATAGACATCATGCTCAGTATGTAAATGGGGGTTGGCTGGGGGGGGATAATCAGTGATCACTGCTTGGGATGGTGCCAATTCACTGAGTGGCTAGCGTGACTTATGTCGTTATTATTATTGTTATTATTTTTTTCCTTTACCATTATTGTTCTATTAAACTGTCTTTATCCAACCCATGAGTTTTTTTCCTTCTCTCTTTCCCCTCCATTTCCCCCCTCATATCCCTACCCTTCTTGGGGGGAAAAAGGGGTAAGCAAGTGGTTGCGTGATCCTAGTTGTTCACAGGGGTTAAACCACAACACCCCCTTTCCTGCCTCTGGCCCTTCCGGAGTTTTGTGTATTCCCACCATTCCTTTAAATAACCCATAATAATTTTGCTTTTTCCCCATGAGACCAGTGATAATCTTCTTTCCCCTGTTCTCAGTTACATGGTTCTGGATGAACCTCAAGGCAATCACATTTTCTTCAAAAGCACTCCCTGGAACCAAAATAAATGTTACTCTATGAACATTAGCTACCTAACACTTTAATTAAAGTTTGGAAAATCAACCTGGACAAATTGAACCCTTTTATGAACACTTTTTATGAGAATAAATGGAAAGAAGATTTTTTAGAGTAATTTTTTTCCTACTCCCTTCCTTTAATATTCATTATTTGAGGCAATGAAGCGATTTAATAAACTGGACTTCTTGTAAGAATAAGAGATGCAAAAGTGGGTCCCTTGGGCTTGAAACTTGACATTTAGCTATCTCAGTGATGCCTAATGTTGAATCTCTTCACTTTTCTCTTCAGTATTTTCTACCAGGTAATGTGGTCATCTGCAAAGTTGCTCAATGTTCTTCTTGCAGAGTCTAGAAAACCTGGACTCCTAACCTTGGTACTTAGGCATCGTGGTTTGGGCCAGGTTGACCAATGACAAAACAACAGATGCTCTCCCCTATCTCTCACTCCAAGGAGAGGAAGAGAGATAAAAAGATTTATGAGTTTAGGAAAAACTAAACTATTTTAAGGAAATATTATTAATAAAATAAAAAAGGACATAACAAAGTAGAGGCAATATATTTCCAGACTGGTCTCAGTGACAAATGGGAACTGGATTCTGGAACACACTGATGGGGATCAGCAGTACACAAACTGATATGGTCCTCCTCAGCTATCAATCATTGAAGAAACAGAACCATTGAAGAAGAGCCAACACAACCCCTTTGGCCCCTCTGCTTTTATCCTCAGCATGGCAGATGAGATGGAATAACCTATTGGTCCATTGGGTCACCTGACCTGTCCGCGGCTCCCCACAGGTGCTACCCTTCCACAGGGCAAACAACCAGGTGAGCTGGCCTTGGTTGCCACAGCAACAAGTATAAGAAAGTGGTTCTCTCACTGAATAGAAAGTTGGCTCTGCTCCACCCCACACCAGGACATCAGGTTTCCGCAAGTAAGTGGGAGGCTCACAAATTGACTTTTTTCAACTGTCACGCTTTCATGAGGTCTTTTGTGGATGTAGCCCTTTATATTGTAATACTATCGTCCATACTGTTTGTGTTGACAATACGTACAGAACATTAGAAAAGAAAACAGAACTCATGAGTCATTACATCTGTTTTCTGACTTTTATATTCATTTTATGAACTTTTGCAGTCTATAATTTGGAAATAATCCCAGAAAATGAATAAATGGATTACCCTGATTGCAGTTTCAATAAAAAAATAAAAAAAGAGAATGCATAGTGTAGTCAATCAGGAAATATTATGCTAATTACTGTAAAGATAACAGCTGTTCATACTCTTTAGATTATTAACACCTTCTACATTCCAGCAGGGAAGCATCCCATGCAACGCTAATCTTCCATGTGCAAACAACTGCTGTTCCTTCACAGGGAAGCGGGTAATACATTCTTCTCTCTGACAGAACAATAGGCAAGCAACAGCAGGCAGAACAGAAGTTTTATGACTTTCAAGATTTTGTTAATGTCATTGGTGCTGCAAACTGTACAATACATATGCTACCAGTAGAAAACAAATGTGGTTCTTATAAAGCAAAAATCACATCCAGGCGTTTATACGTAAATAAATTGCTGGATTATGCCAGCTGTTAATTTTTTTCTTTTTTGACTTTTCCCTTCTTTTTTTTTCCTTTATCCAATTAAAAATGGTGAGCATCAAACATTAGTTCTGAACTGGTTTTGTGAAAAGGTCAATTTTTGACTTTATAAGTCAAATCTGTATCCAAATTACTATAGTGCTCACTCTTTCTCATTTTGTGGATTATTGAAGTAATTTGCAGTGAATTGTTACTTTAGAAGTTCTGCTCATATTATAGAGCATGGAAAAAAATTGTTACTATAAGGAAAAATCCTTTCCTACCAAGGCAAACTAGCTGTGATCTGGGAAGAGGTGGAACAACGTTTTATCTTTGAAAAATATGACCTGAATAGTAAAAATAGTCACTCTAAATCTTTGTAATGTAGGCTTTGAAAATGCAGTGGTAAGAATGGTAAGTCTGAGAAAAAAATACAAGCAAGTTGCAGAATTAGCAAGTTCAAGCACTCTCTGAGCTGTTAGGCCTAAAGAGAGTTTAATTAAAGTTAATTGAGAAATTTAAAAGTTGTAAAAACTATCATAAAAAAGAGGAAAAAAACCCCAAAAGATCTAATCCTGAGAACAATTAGATAATTGGATGATAACGCTTTCCCTCAGTGCTGTGTTATGTTTGTTCTGTGAATGAATCACTTGGCAAGGTGGGTGCCCTGTGTGCTTGCTTTGGCAAAGCTGTAGGCAGGTGTCTGTCCTCTTGTTGATAACCAGCCAGATTAAAAGGTTGTCACCCTCAGCATCCCTGATTCCTCTTCAGCCCTCCCACTAGAATGAACATACAAAATTTGAGATTTTCCACATATTTTTTTATACAGGCAGTTCCCCCTAGTATGGTCCTCTCAAAGTGCCCTGCATCTGCTGCTCTCCCCCCCTGCCCCTCTTGGAGCACTGTTCAGGTGCCTGAACTATCCTGGATCATTTTGCCTGCAGTGGGGCACCCCAAAAGCAGCAACTTTATAAGTTCATTTTTCAGTTATTTGCATTGTTTACAAACTTTGCACCTTCTCTGGTACTTCTGGTCAGCCTACAGACAAGGAACATCCTTAATAGGGTGAGTCACTCTGGGTGAATCAGCCCTGCATCATTCTGAAACATTAAAGTACGTTTTATTTCACTCCAACTGGGGACTGAGCTCAAGGAGCTGCCAAAACCCAAATCAGCACATCTCCTTACCCAGAATCCATGAACAGAAGGCCACCATAATGTGTGCCTCTCTCTGTCCTCCTTATTTAGTCCTCAAGCTTTGTTATCTCAGAGTCATTCTAGGTCCAACAGGTTATTTGCTTGCTTGGATGATGAGCTGTTCCACAGCCCATCTCAAATGAGAGGCTACCTTCCCTCAAGGATCACGGGAGACCAGGAAATGTAAAAGGATTTCTTATTTTCTGAGATCTAGAAAAAAAAAATGGCTTTGCACTTTCTGTGGTGCAGTATGGGCATCAACATAGACAAGGTTGTAGTAGGCTGACTTCACCAAGCCAACCTGAGTTTCTGGGACATCGAAATCAACCCTGAAGTGCAGGATACATATATTTCTCAGCTGATATGATAGAGATTACACTGAATCATAGATGTTTCCAGTGTAGACACCTGAGCTAGCACCCTGTGGACTCCTTGACAGGCAACAGATGCTTTTAGAGCAGAAGTAATTTTGGCAAATGGAAGTGCTTAATTTAGGATGAAGTGAAGTGAACCACAGAAAGAGATCCACAGACAATAAAGGGAGAATAGAGTCATTCACTGAGATGCAGTGTCTGTATTGAATCAGGTCAATATCATCTTTGTATTTAACTTACAGTAAGCTTTGTTCTAATTTAGTTGAATTTTAAAATACAGTAGTTGCTTTGGCTTCCAATTCTATTTTGGCAACATACTGTACAACAAGAACATTTTTAATGTAGAAAAACTTCCACAGAGGTGAGTTTTTATTAAGTGTTGTCTTAAAATCCCCAGCCTACTCTTTTTTTTTTAATTTATTTATTTTTAAATTTGAAGTGAAACAAGTAACCCTGCCTCCTCTGGTTTTAATAAAGGACAGTGTTATGTTAGAAACATCTGAAAGGTGTTAATTTTGTTATAGACATCTGAAGCTCTGTTAGAAAGAGTTTGAAATGAACCCACTCTTAGAAGTTTGCATGGATATTAAAAATCTGAAAAATTTGAGTGACTTCCTAGCTTCTGTGCCAAGGATTATGTGGTGCTTGATTTTTGAGTCTAGCTCTTTCCTAGCAATTACTGTTTTAACTGGAGTGTAAAATTAGGCATCTGCAAAATTTCTATCTATTGATTACAGTACTGAAGAGGAAAAGGGGCAGATGAAGAAACCTTCATCTGTAAATATGATGTAAACATGTGACATGTTAATGACATAATATTTACAGCACAGAAGGACCAAATAATATAATTATTTCTACTGATGTTTCACGTTTAGGATGGGATGCATAGGAAGAATTTTAAATAAAAGGTATTTCTGATATGTACTAGGAATGTCTTTAACCTACACTAAAGCTAGAAGCATATGAAATGGATCTTTTCTATGAACAGAAAAAACTATGGGTGTGCTACTGATGTCATTCAAATCATGAAGTTAAAAATTTCCCTCATTATTTAACCTTTGGGATTTTTTAGCACTTTTTTTGGTGAGTATCAAAACACTTTCTAATATATACACACTTTTTTCACTTTTTATGGGAGAAAACTGGAAGATTTCACAGAAAAAAATAATCACCTGTTAAAGGTTATATTTAGGGAAAAGTTATGATGTGAGCTACAACTTCTGTTTTTTGTAACCACTCCATGTAACAAAAAGCACTCATCTCCTAAACAAGTGTTCCCATGATCCCCCCAAAACAAAGGAAACATCCCATCCTTCCATCTTTTTGTGAACTTCTGTTCTCATTAAAACTTTCTTATTGTATATTGTGTTCTGCATGTCAGATGGTGGCTATGCTAATAGATTTGCTTTGAAATAGAAAACCTTGACAAGAAAGATTGGGGAATAAAGAGTTTGGGGAACTCTGTATGAAACAACATTTTGTCTGTTTCCTTGTACCAGCAAGTGCTGGAAAAAGGCTTCTCTGGTTAGTGAAGGTCATCATGTGCTGTGTTTGTAACTCTATGTTTCCTTTTACTTTGGATCACCTTGGGTTTCCAGTTCATGCATAGTTTTCTGATGTATATGCTAGCATTCTGTTATTCCATGAGAAATTGGCTGAATGTCTTGGGAAGCCTGGGATGGTTTCCAATAGTTGTTTATAATTAGGAACATCTCAAGTGGTGGTGGTTTTTCATATCAGTGGAAAATAGGAAAAATATTTACTTTTAGTACTTATTTAACCATCAGCCTTGCTAAATTTTGTTTTTTGATATGTTCTTTTTCATTCTGCTTATTGTGCATTGCTCTTTTTTTTTCTGTATTTTTCTCTGCTGCACAAGAATGATGCAGAATTTTCTGAAGGGGGCTGCCACAGCTAGCTTGAAAATGTCTCTCATAAAACTAATTTAAATCTTCTGTCTGTGATTCCATGGGCTTTGGATTAGCCCTGGAGAAACTGGCCATGTACTTGGAGGAGATGATTACTTCCACAGCACAATTGATGCTTTACTTGCTTTGCTGATTCATAGATCAACCAGAGCAAGGGATTCATGATGTACAGCTGAGCAAAGCCATAGCAGTCTGTGGGAATCTTAGTTGTCATGTTAGTAGCTTTTGCTCCTATATTTTAAATCTGAAGAAGAAACTGATACCTCCCTGCAAACTACCAGAATCTTTGGGGGATATCATGTGAAATAACTGTAAATTTTTTGTGCTCAACCTCCTGCTTCATACTTCTCCAGTCAGGCCAAAGTTAAATTTTACCATCCTTTCTTGACAAGGACAAGTGATGATTCAGACAGACAATCATCAGTTTTGGCCAAGCTATGACTTCCTCTACTTCCTCAATCTAACAATGTCCCCTCTGTTTTCTTGAAGGAGATCAGGAACCAGAAAGCCTCTTGTCTGTAGAAAGCAGAAACATTTATTGGCAGGTTGCATACATACATATACCACGTGTGCATTCATTCTTTGTATTCCACCTTCCAGGGTAATTTATAGATGCATAAAGCCTGTGAAGGACTTTTCCAGACCTTCCCAATGACCACATTCAGTGTTGATCCTGGGAGTGCTGAACCTCTCTGCAAACCTGGAGGGGAGCCCTTGGCAACCCATTTTGGTATGCAGAGCAGCTTTGAAAGCAAGTCTGTGTAGGTCCATGGAAGACAGATTAGCTAAATCTCCTCTTCCATATAGAGCAGTCAATTACGTGGTCCCTGGCCCACTCATCCAGAGACTGGTCCCACACAACCTTCACATCTCTCACAGGGGGAAGCACTGAGGAAATGTTCTGATGATAGAGTTAACATCCAAACAGGACTCTAGGATGAGGCCATTTCCTGACGGTCAGTCAGATGATGCCCCTGTAGCTAATAATATGATAGAGTAATTGTCATTTGTATTCAGGTTAGGACTTAATGGTCTGAATGGGTGGGCACCTACATAAGTAAAAAGCTGTTTGGATTACCAGTGGTTAATGCATCATGCCCTGCGTGGATGCCTGTGATGAGTACTGCAGAGATCTGTCCCGGAACCTGTCCTGTTTAATGTCTTTATCCATGACTTGGTAGAGGTGGCAAAATGCATTCTAGTCAAGTTTGCAGATAACACCAAGTTTGGGAAACAGTTGATATGCTCAAGGGTAGGGCTGCCATCCTGAGGCACTCAGACTGGTTGGAGGAATGCACCAACAGAAACCTCACAAAATTCAACAAGGACAAATCCAAAGATGACATCCAGATACTGTGTCCAGTTTTGGCCCTCCAAAATAGGAAAGACCTATGAGAGACCATCAAGGAAGTGGAGCCAGGCTCCTTGCAGTGGTGCATGGCAGGAGGGTAACAACGGGCACAAGCCGAAAAAGGAGAGGAGAAATGTTTTTTTGAGACTACAGTCAGCGGCAGTGGAGCAGGTTGCCCAGAGAGGCTGAGCAATCCTCAGAATTTTTCAAGACCCTGTTGTGCAAAGCACTGAGCAACCTGGTCTGATCTCATAGATGAACTCTGCTTTGGGCAGGATTTTAAACTCTCTGACATCCCAAGATCCCTTCTAACCTGAATTTTCCTATCAGTCCTGTGATTTTATTTCAGCAGCTTCTCTTTCTAGACTTCTTTTTAAAGCAAGATTTCCTAGGCTGCAGCCTTTCCAGATCTTTAGGAGGGAAACAGTGTGGATTCAGGTTGTTTCTTTCTATCATTCTGTGTGTCTCCTGTCATTAGATGAGGAAGAAAATGTGAAAGTCAAATCACCTGACTGTTAGGATGTATAGCATAGATCCCTACATCTGGGCTACTTGTCTAGACTCCCACTGTAACTAATAGAGAGAAAAAGACATTTTAGGGAAGACATTAATCTCATCTGAAGACAGATGTCTGAAATACGTTGTCTGGATCATGCATAAGAATGTTTTTCTCCGCTGGATATATCGGAAATTTAGACGAATAGCTCAGTTGTAGCTGCCTGTAATATAGTTGCCTGCAGAGTTAAATGAGATCATTCTTATCCAAAATGCCTGCAATTACCCACCACCCTTTCTCCCTGCTCTTTGTGCTGAAAGTTGTATGACAGACTGAAACCAACTAGCGCCTTAGATCCTTCGCCTTTGCAGATGGTGGCATGTGAAGCTCTGTGGGAATAATTCAAGCATAACATGAATCTGTGGGCAAAAATGGCTTTGCCCATTATATAGAAACCATAAATGGCTGACAGTGCTTCAGAAACCATTTAATCTTGATAACCCAAAGACAATTCTCTCATACCTGTCATCATAACATGAATCAGATGGAAATAGTCTCCTCTTTGCCCCATTTTGTATTCAGTAGATGACAGCTCATTTTTCAAGGCTTAATACTTCTAGGGGTGGGGGAAAGGAGAAGAAATACTAGGAAATGGGCATTGCAGTTATGTACTTTAATCCTGCTAGTTGAATGATAATCCCAAATTACTCCTTCTGCTCACAGTAGAATCAGGAGCTCTTAGCTGATCATGCCTCATGTTCCTATTTATTAGGTCTGTATACATTTACTCTGAGTACTTTTGGTTTATGAAAGAATCATATGCCAGGGAGCCCGACTGTAGTATCAAAATTTCAGAAGGAGGACAGGAACACAATTTTATGACCGAGACCTCAATGATCTTCTACATCTCTTATACAGGGATACACAAACAAGGCTGCTGGATACCTAGGTCATGGGAAATTATTCACACTATCTCCAACTGACAGTTCCAGTGATTAGTGTGCAGAGACCTTTCATATCTCAAAGCACCAGCACATTAATCTGATCAATTTAGACAAGTGACATCAGTTATTTACAGTTGTATTATAGCAGAAGCCTCAACTGTGCAATGATAGGGCTGTGTTAATCTACTGCCTAAGTACAGCAATGGCTTAAAAGAAAACTCGTTTTGACTTTGCTAAAAAAACATACAAGTTCCATTTCTAGTTAGAAGCTTTTCATAAGTAGATTCAATCCTGTAAGTCAGAGCAAAAAATTTAATACTTTTGGTTGTGTTCACATTAAGTCAATGGCAAAAACACAATTTTGCTCTTTATGTTCCTTTCAGCAAGTAATTTATGAGTCATGAATTTATTTATTACCTGACATTTTTTCTGTCATTTCCTCCCCTCTCCCTACTGTGTGCTTTTCTGTGAATGGCTTGTAGCAGATAATGAAGCCACGGCGTTTGAAATCAGACTCATTCTGGCCAAAGTTGTGTTGAATTTTTCTTCTTCCCTAGTGAATGAGCATGTGACAGTCAGCATGATATCTACCTGAGATAAAAGGCAATTGAAGATGTCACCAGGTAAGCAAGGAGTATGAAAAAGGTAGAAGTTTAGATGTCATAAGGAGGATCTGGGAGAATTTTTGCAATTTAAAACTTTTTATTTTCCTGGTCTAAGTCATGTTGAGGAAGGAAAAAAAGCCTAATATCAAGGTTTCTGGCTCAATATTGCTAGAACTTAAGTGTAATTTTTCATCACATTCAATCAAATAATTGTAATGAACATAATAAAAATAGAAGGCATAATTCTGGTTCTGATTCTGTTGATTAGGAAGATTTTAGTCACTGATCTAAATTAAATTAGGGTTTCATATGAGGTCTTTAAACTTCCTAAATGCCACCAAGGGGGTGAACATGCAGCACACAAAGGAGGTAAAAATGTCTTATGGGTTTGAATTCCTTGTGTGTATACACGTGTACGTGCAATTAAGTGTGCTGAACCTTGCAAATATCATTTATTTATGCACACATTTTTGTGTAGGTAGAAATGGATTCTGAAAGAATATTCGAAACTCTGGTTTATAAAGTTAAGTTTGTGGAGCACTGAACAAAGCTGGTTTTGACACTTCTAATGAAAGAGAAAAACTTTCATAAATTTGTGGAACTGAATGAAAAGAATGATGTCAGCAGCTGAAAGGTAATTAAGCCTAAAGAGCAAAAGACATAAAATACATTTATTGTGTCAGGTTCCCAAGGCTGCACAAAACTGGGATGTGTGTGCAGTTCCCTAAACTGCAAACATCAAAAGAAATAATTGGCCTTGTGATTACAATGGCAACTGACTGAGAAAGACACTTACACTTCTGTTTAGATTGAAGGATACTGAAAAGCTGTCTCGGAAATTGCTTCTATGGATTTGGTGGCTTGAAAATATCTGAAAGGGAAAGAAAGAGAAAAGTTAATTTTGGGGAAAAGTTGCTGTTAGAAAGTTGATTCATGCTAGAATAAAGGTTCTTCCTTCTACATAGTATCTTCTTAACTCAGATAGCTTTCAGGGGTACATTAAGGGAGAACAGTTGAGATCAAAACAGGCAAAAAAGGTACCTTTTTCATATTCCATGACACCCATTTACAAAGTGCTGAGGAACTTCCTGCCACAGAGCAGTACGTTCTAAAATTTAGGCGGATTCAAAGATCAGCCTAAGAAACTCTGGGTAGAAGTGTCCATTGTGATTAGCTCTGCTTCAGGGTGGTCCTGAGCCACAAATAACTGGTGAGACTATTCAGGGAAAGTGTCTGTTCTGTTCTGTTCTTATAAATTAAAAAAAAAATAAATTGTACTTTCCTTATACTCTTCACTATATGCTTGATACAGGGCTAGATGGACTCCACGCAGCTCCTCCCATGGTACATTTGTATGTGCTGTGTATGATTCTCCTTTCTTAGATGGAAAAGATGGATTGTTTTAGATTTTGATGTATCCTATGGATTTTCATGATATATCTGAAGTAGGATGTCCTCCATGAGTTTCCCAGCAGAATTGTTTGAATTTCACAGGAATTCCTACCAAAAAAAAAATTGTTTGGGGCTCTGAGTGGCATGATTTTATCCAGAAGATAATGACAGCTACCTTAGCTCAAAATCATAATTGCAAACTATTTATTTGGTACACAGTGATAAAAAGGTCTTCACTTTCTGTTGACCTATGTAAAAGCTGGTGTTTACTACTAAGTAGTGTTTCTCTGTTCTGTATAAACAGAGAAGAGCTGTTGATCTTCTGGGGGCTAGACTGGCACTGGGGAAGATCACTGGATAGGATGGGAGTTTCAGCAATTTGTCTTCCCATTACAATAGTCACTCCTGAATAATGAAATAATTTTCTCTGCTTGCACCAAGCTTCAGACTGCTGGAAGTAACACTAAAGTTGTTGTACAGAACTAAAAATTGCCTTTCATTTAAATTTGAGATCAAGTTAAACCAAGAATTTTCTTCAGCAAAAAAGATCTGAAGTCCTCAGTTTTCACCTCTTCTCTTTTTAAAAGTCTCCAGCGTATTTCTCTTGTAGAACAATGCATCCCTCAAAGGTTTTGTCTGATCTCTGGTTCTGCCAATAGCAGATATCTCTGCAGAGATCAGCCATGTCATATGTCAAATACTAATCTATGCTTTATAACACAGGGATAAGCACTGTTCCCTATGAGCTGGAGAAAATTAGATTCATCATAGGCAGGTGGAAACATCACGGATCATAGAAATTCTTGTGCTTTGACACTACAGACTGTTGTCTTCTGAACTATTCACTCTAATGTTCATTCCCCTTGTAGCTGATGAAGAGGAACAGGCACTTTGTTATCTAGAATAGTAGCATTATTAATAGATAGCATTATTTTAGATAACTATTCAGGATGAATTCCTTTTTTTTTTTTCTTTGATAGTAGGAGAAGGTAGGGGTCTCTAAATCCCATATAGAGGCTTTAATGTAGTCAGATGAATCCTACCTTGTGCGTCTAGTTCTCCTTCAGAAAATATTTTTGCCTGCCTTTCTGCCTGTGACCCAACAAGTGAAACTGCCCAGCTGCTTTGGGAAAGCCAGGTGGCTTTATGAAGCAGTCAAATGCAATGATCCAAAAGCTTTGTCTTCTCTATTCCAAAACTATTCCAAAACAAAACCATGTCAATAGAGGAACAACCAAGTCCTTATACGGAAGAGCATTATGCCCATTTTGGCATTTCTAGTTCCAACAGTCTTTTTTCTACCAAAACCTGCAGCAGTTGCTGGGAAAATTTGTTCAGATATTGAAGTCAATGGTAGCTGTATCTTTTCTGATGAGCTAAGTGATACTTTTTAGTTAACAGTTGTGTGTGTTCTTTTCTTTACTTTTCCCCTAGTAATAACGATTCTTTTTTCAAACAAAATTTGTATTTTCAGATAATCAAACTATGCTGTTATCATGTGATTGCAGTAATGTATGTGCACAGAAAAATACAGTAATTATTAGAAGTCTCTCTTTCAGGGTGAATAGAAAGATTAATACGGATAGGAAACCCATTAATTTGTTAATTTAAATAAACCCTCCCCATAGCCTCCTGATTAATTTAGTTCATAATGCTCTGGACCTCCTGGAGTCAGAAATAAAGGATCAGTGGGTACTTGGGGTACAAGTGACTTCCATGCCTTTGATTTTATTATACCTCAAAATCTATTTATTGAAATGTACTGTGTATAAAATATAAAAGTCTATTCAGCACAAGCAGTGTAAGCTTCCTCCTCCTACCCCATGCCCACCAGGCCAGGGCTCACTAGGCAGAACACCTAGAAGCTGTTGGACATTTCCAAATTCTGTTGAAACACATTGACAGCTATGCATGTTGATAGATAAGAAGAAATGAATTTGCTTCTGGATAAACACTTATTTCATGGAAGCTGGAAAGAATAGACTTGATTAGTGCCGTGAGCTTAAAGGACCCATTGTTCTACCTGAAACAAAGGCTCTTTGAACGTCATCCCCCTAGCAACCATGACATTCTCAGCTCCGCAGTGCCCTCTGAAAGGTCCCAGAGTGCACCCCTGATTTTTCCTGATCTTTTTTTGTCACTAATCTTGCCAGCAGCATGGCAAAGGGCAGGTTCAACATCCATTTTAAAACAGACCATTGTTACTCTAAAATGAACTACTGAAGCTGCCTCTGTGAAGTGAAGGTAAGGAGCTGAAAGACTGAGGGGAGCAGGATGAGATGGAGTTGAGGCTTTGATCTTCTTTATGCACTCACATCAATTGCATGTGGACTGAGAGCATCACAATAACTGCACTGACATATCCTGCTTGCCTACTGCGGCATGCCAGGATGCTTTGTGGAGTCTGCCTTTTCTGAAAGCAGGTCTGCCCAAGCAGTCCCCTGAAAGTTTGTATCAGAGGAACATGCCAGGGGAGAAACAACTACGCCGACATTCCTATCTCCATCCGTGTGAAGACACATGCTGCTTATGACACCACCAGTACTGTGTACAGTAGATGACGCAGTTGCCTGCAGTGCATTTATTCCCCTGCAATTCCTCCCACCAGCCTATGAAGGTCAGGGGCCTTTGCTCTATGCTATTAAAAACTTAGTCTTTACCCCACCACAGTACATGCTGGTCACATTCAACTTACTGTAAAATGGCTCTATAGTAACTTTTGAAAACAGATGATGTTTCTGAGGCACAGTGAGTAATAGTTTGTGCATTTCAGCTTTCAAAACTCCTCACCTAGTTCTTATTAGGTGCTTTCCTCTGTGTCATCCCAAGCAACGGCTATTTTCTCCATCTGGGGACCTCAGTTACTGCTGCTGCTGCTCTTGGCTTTGCTGCTTCTAAGGTCCCTGACTCCTCCTGAGTTGTGTGTAATCTGACAACCGGATTCAGCTGCTGCTGTGACCTCTGGTTGGCCTGAATTAAGTGCCATTAGGGCTACCTGCTTCATCTGAAGGAATTCTCTCTAACGAATATTTGTGTGCCTCAGGAAATGGCATAATTCAGTACAGCAGGTAGTAACCTTTCTAGGCATTAATATTAATCCAGGCCTTGGCACTGTGTCAGGAAGCTGTGCTGCCTGGAAGGATTTTCTCACTGAGGTGATGTAAAGCTAAATTAGTTATCAATGAAATACTTTATTTTTGATCAATTGAAAATTGACTCTCTCTGCCTAGAGAAGTCGTGGATGCCCCATCCCTGGAAGTGTTCAAGGCCAGGCTAGATGGGGCTTTGAGCAATCTGGTCTAGTGGGAGGTGTCCCTGCCCATGGCAGGTCCCATGCCCATAGAGTTGGAACTCGATGATCTTTAAGGTCCCTTCCAACCTGAACTATTCTATGATTCTATGAAAATTGAAAAGTTTTAAATGATCCATTTTTTTTCCCTTCAGTGTGACTGTTAAATAGAAAAAGGAATTATTTGCCCAGCCCTACTGAAGATGATATTTTTTACTCTCTCCCCATTATCACCTGAAACAACATTTAGTCACAATTCTAGACTTGACCTTGACACCATTTTCACACAGCTGGGATAAAAATCACCTTCTTAATTCTAAATCTCTGCAGATTGTAAGGGAAGGTTGGAAGACAATTATCAAAAGCCCAAACATGTGCTCTTATGTGTTTTGTGACTGAGACATAATAAAGTTGTATTTGCATGAAGTATATTTTTCCCCCAGAAGATACCACACAAATGACTGCAAGTATTCAACCGAAACATACAAAGGGTTGATAACGTGAGGCATACAAAATAAGAAGATGAAGGTAGAGCTCAATATGCAACTCTTGCAGAGCAGTAAGAGGAGGAGTAAAAAAGGACAACAAAGAGCACTTATTGGCAGGATGCATATTAAGACTTCCTGCTATCTCTATGTTTGGAAAAAAATATAAAATTGCAGATATAGCTGTACAGCTGCAGCTCTTCTGTAAGCTGATAAAAACAAAGAAAGAAAAAACTTCTTTGTAAAGAGCAGAATGTTTGTCCACTTTGAATTCTCAGAAGTCTGAATTCTGAAGTCCTTTTCACAGGCAAAGCTGAATTATATCTTCTTTTGTCTGAGACTACAGAAATAAAATTCTTTTTTTTTAACTTGTTTATGCATTTTTTATTACTCAGTTTTCATTGTTGTATTTGCAGGAATGGGGGGCCCAAAGACAATTTCCACTGCCAGTTTTACATTTCACACAGCAACAGTGAAGAAAAAAACGAAAACTTCCAAAGTTGAAAAATACGTTTATAGGAAAAAAAGAAATGGGCACAGAGAGTCCAAGGCAGGAAAACACCTGAAATTATTTTTATAATGTTCTTGTTAAAATGGACTATAATTCCCAAAGATAATTTTCCTTGAAACAGCAGGATATAATAACATATTTTCCTTCTCCAAATAAGTATGTAATAGCATTGTATGAACCGCAGAAGAAGACTCCAGTGAACTGTCTGCAGTAACATCCAGTTGTCCTTTGGAAATTTCACTAGACAAATGTGGAATGTACAGGGAAGACTTCTTCAGAGTGTGCTCGGTGAACATGCCCTGTGAGGATATGATACAAATTAGGCAGTAATGAAATAGGAGTTCATGTAAAACAGAAATTGTGAAGGGTGACTTGTGTGCTGTAGCACGACATCTCAACTCCTAAAGAAAACAGGGCCAGATGTGCTCACCCAGTGATGACTTAACATTTGACTAAGTCAATTGACACTGAGTTATTATTGACTCCTACTCACACTGGGGTTCCCATCATCATCAGAGCCTCCTGTGCAGAGCTGCCTTTTACCCAGTAGTCATTCATCCTTCAGCCCAGGTGGAGTACTTTGGAATTGACCCTATTGTATTTCAGACTGTATTTTTAATCCTTTTTTTTTTTTTCTTTCCAATTTTAAGGATCATTGTTGGTCTCACCCAACACCCTAGGCCAATTTTAACTTTTAGAGTTTGGTTCAATACTTCTTGCAGCAAAGGCAATTGTTTCTATTATCTTTAGAAAGCATGCAATTAGTCTGTTTATAACCAGTTTATCCCAGAGAAAGTTGACTAATATCAAGATAACTAATCTGCATTAATAATTCATCAAATGGTAAAGTTATCAATCAATGTAACAAGCCATAAAAATAATGACAAATTATAATTAATAATTATTTATATTAGGGGTCTGGATCAGATGACTCCAGCTGTCTTTATTTCTATGCTCCGTGTCCTCACAGTGGAATGTGACAGTGCTACCAGGGTGCTTTGATATTTCTCGTTCATGTGCATTAGGATGGAGTTGTATGGAGTTTTTGGTGCAGGTATGTATCTGAACGTATTTTTCTTTCTCTACAGCTAGGACATTCATCTTAGCCTCACAGTGGGAAACCTTCAGACATCTCTGGTGAAATTCCAAGGCTCAATGAAATGATCAGCCTTTAAAACTAATCTCAAATTATGACCTGAATGACATGCAAAAGTTTTAGGGTATGGAATTTCAATGCAAATGCAATGCTTTTCTACAAAGCTTCTTTCTTTTTCTTTTTTCTTTTTTTTTTTTATGTGGAGAAATTAAGCTAACCTTAAAATAACAAGTTATTTTTTAAAGCACATATAATTTTAAACCCCTTTTGTTACTTCTGAGATCTTTGTCTGGGCAGTACTGCAGAGTGGAATTTTCTTATGAGAAATTCTACCTCTGTCAAATGGATTTGATGAAAATTTTTAAAATTGAACTTAAAGTCAGGGGCGATTAGTGTTCAGAGCAGAAAATCATAAACTTTAGCCATGAAAAATTCCTGCTGTGCTTTCTAATTCTTTTCTACATCACAGTAGCATTGTTCATTATTTCAGATCTACTACTGTGGTTTATATCTTCCTTTAAATGTGCCAAATACTAATGCTTCCACTATTCTATTCAGGGTTTTTTTCACTGCCTTATGTGATAGGTGTCACTGAAGAAGTAGGAACTCTTTCCTTGCACAGACTATTTAGAGATATTCTCACAAATTTCCTGTTGAAAAGAAAGAGCCTGGAGTATAAAGTTTGGGAAAGACTGAAACAGGCAAAGTCACAGTGTAAACATGTCCAAATTCAGGAAAATGAACCAACTTACTGTAAACATACCATTTTCTCCTGGAAGATGCATCTTAATCATTTAATACCTTGTGAGTCTCAAAGCACACATGGACCTTCTCTCTCTGCAGTATCCTTCTGATTTCTTCTTGTGTGATGGTTGATGACTAGATAAAGTATGACACAATAGGTCCAGGGACTACATCTTCCAGGACAATTATTTTTAGGTGCTGAGGAAAGACATTCAGGACTCTGCAGGCAACTATGTTTCTATTTATAATCAGCATCCCTTTCTTCAGCCAAGCACTCCAGTTTAAAAGCCAAGTGACACTTGAGTCTACATAAAGCTTTGCTCGAAAGATCATTACAAACTTTAAATGTCTGCAGAATTTGTGTTTAGATGGGATTTCTAGTTAAATCCCATCTCCATCCAAAGTTAGATTAGACCAGTTTTAAAATATCATTAAGCTGTAGCAACAGGACATTAATCCTTTACAAGCATTTGTCTATTGTTTGTACATTTTACATCCTGGCCTTTAGTTACTCAGAGAATTCCTCCATAGACCAGCACCAGGAAAATAGCAAGGGAAGAGTCTGATACAATAGGTTCATTAGTTTTAAAATACAAATTCTTTGTTGACAGAAGCTGTATTTGACACCTAGCAGAGGATTGTATTGTCTTCTGTTTTCTTCATTCCTTCAAAGCTAAAGAAGCTTATATTTTGGTGCTCTACTTGGCAAACTGCTTTGGAGTCCATCAACTTCTCTGGAGTCTGTCAAGCACTCCTACCCTTTCATTAATTTTTGTTTTCATGTTCTGTTGAAGAAGGAAGCTTCACATACTCCTGAACCAGCAATAAAAGGTTACTGTTTAGTCCCCCAGGCCTCTGCAGAACTAATTTACTATGCTTGCTGCCTTTTCTTTCCCTTACTTCCCCCATTAATAATTACATTAATTACATGCCTATAAAAATATGCTGTCTCTTTGACATTAATTACTTGGCAGTGAAGACTAATGAACTTTGTAAAATGTTCAGTGTTACATATTCAAAAATGGCTAACAACCTGCATGGGTCAACAGTATAGTGGGAACTCAAGTAATGACCACAGAAAAGTTTTCTATTAGTAGCCAAGAGAACAAACACCCAACAAACAAAACACTAAAAAAAACCACTACCAAGGAAAATAAGAAGTGGCTTGGTATATAAAATGCTAAGCAAAATGTCTTTGTAGATGAAATTTTCATACTCTGTAGCCATTTTATACTAGAATAGGTAGTCTGTAATGCCTCTTTTTTCACCCTAATGATGCTCAATCTTGTTAAAACTTTGCTCAGGTTTCTCCTTAGGTTTTGAGTCCTTTTCTTCATATTTCCATTTCTGAACAAAGGAGAAAGTCTACCACAGAGCAGAACAATGATAACGTTGTTCTTGCAAATCTGTCAGGGTTTTTACAATGTTTGACCAGACATACCTTTTCTGAGACAGAAGACATTAACACTGCTATAATTGACTTATTATTAAGATTGGAGCTGCACAGCAAATAGGTGCAATATTAGGAACATTGGAAAAAAGTGCTTCAAACATTCGCATGACCAAGGCTGTTATGTAGTTTCTTCAAACTTACCTTGTGTACGCTACATCATCCCTGGTGGGAGGAAGACTTCTGGTAGGAAGCCTAAGAAAACTCCACAGGGGCCATTTTCCTGCGTCTGCTTCTCATGTGCCACTGGGGTGCAGAGGAGAAGGTTGGAGGAGCACAAAGAAGAAAAAAGTTCAACTCTTCAGGTGCCTGTGGACCCATGGGGAGCAGTTTGCAAACATTGTACATTCCAGAATCTGTACAACAAGGGATTACAGTTCCCTGGAAATGCAATTGCATTGGGACATGCTGGATGTCCTGGCACTGCAAGCCTGTAGAAGACTAAGTCACACAACAGAGTCTAACATGGGCTGTAGGCGACTTAGCTTTTAGTCGGTACTGGAGTCAACGGAAGAGGTATGTCTGAAAGTAGTGGCCATCACATAGGGAAAGGGTCAAAAAATGCCATTATTTTTATAATATCCTATTCTTTCCTCGCAAAAACTGTGTGTGTGAAGTTTAGGTGTGGGGGAAAATCCCATTAGAGTGAACCACAGCCCCAGAAGCCAATGAAGCCACGCTTTAGAGGTACTAGCAAGATATTGCATGGAAGATCTCCTAAAGGAAAAAAAAAAATCCTAGTATGCCATGACTGTCAGGTTACATATAGGTAGGAAGATTGTGGCATTCCTGTCTGAAATTCCAGCTTGACAACGCGTACATGACAGACATAACACATATGTGTGTATGAAGCCATTTCAGCCACTGATTCCAGTTATGGTCACAGTCTCTGTATAGTTAATTTCATCTGAAGTTCTGCAAGTACTGCTGTCTGGAATATGAAGTCAAGACAATTATTCCCATCTGACAATTAGAGCATATAATGAAAAGTTCTGCAGGACCAAAGCACTTTTAAAGAAAAATATGAAATGTATTTGAAATTCTCTGTAACTTTATCTTGAGACAAGATATATTTTGCAGATTTAGATTACATATGTTATTAAAGCCTTAATAAACAGGGGACTCCATTCAAACAATAGCTCACTGCATCACTACTCTCCTTAAGGCTCCCATGAAAGACTTTGCTGCCTGTATCTTCCTGTGTAAGTACATTTGTTGTGGTGTAAGCCCAGCTGGCAACTAGGACCATGCAGCCCCTCCCCAGTGGGATGGGGAGAAGAATCAGAATAATAAGGAAAATTCATGGGTTGAGATAAAGATAGTTTAAAGCAAAAGCCATGCACACAAGCAAAGCAAACCAAGGAATTAATTCCCTGCTTCCCATGGGCAGGCAGGTGTTCAGCCATCCCCAGGAAAGCAGGGCTCTATTACGCATAACGGTTACTTGGGAAGACAAAGCACCGTAACTCTGAACATCCCCACCTTCCTTCTTCTTCCCCAGCTTTATATATTGAGTATGACATCATATAGCATGGAATATTCCTTTGAACAGTTGGAATCAGCTGTCCCAACTGTGTCTTCTCCTGACTTTTTTGTGCACTCCCAGCCTCCTCGTTGGCAGGGTGGTGTGAGGAGCAGAAAAGGTCTTGACTGCCTGGGCAACCACCAAAAACACCAGTGCACTGTCAACACTATTACCATGCCAAATCCAAAACAAAGCACTATACTAGCTGCCAGCAGAAAGTCGACTCCATCCCACCCAAAACGATGACAACATTGTAGTTTATTTATATTTCTGCAGTTCTTTCTTCTTTTGGATGACTCATTCTGTAACTGATAGATATTTTTCAGATAAAGTGTTCAGGAAAATTGTGCTTGAACTGAAACATTGTTAGGTTGAACTGCATGGCTTGGTTTAGCTGTAAAGGTCAAGTACACAAGTATGATCACTCAAAGTGCAAATGAGTCAATACTTACTATCCCTTTGCTCATCATTAATTCCAGAATAGCACTGGTTCTCTGTTGTGGGAAGGAAAAAAAGGCTTTGAATGAGCCTATGCAAAATTGAAACTCTGATGCTAATAATACACATGTGCTAGCAAGGGCTAACACTAATTATCCACAGAAAGTTTTGCAAGATCAGGCTTTAAAACTTTCCTAAGCGCATAAACCTACTTTTCCTTAATGGGTAGAGATGTATTTCATCCAAGCTTTCTAAAATGTTGAGTACCTCAATTTGTGAAAGACAATTTCAGCTACTTCAAAGGAACTCCATTTCAAATACATTGAACAAGGAACGACTTTTTGAATATATAAATCGGATTCAGTTTATTTGTTTCACACTTGACACCTAGAAATCTCTTGAATATTTTAAAAATGTATAAATGTGTTCTTTTATTTTTCCAACATTTAAGACAAAAAGGAAAATAATATCCAATCTGGGAAAATAAAACACAACATACAGGCTTTTTGTTGTATTTTTGTTTCTTTCCTGGATTAAGAGTGCTTATAGAGGTAAAGAATTTTCCAAAAAGGAACAGAAGTCTCCATGTAGTCTATTTAAAAATCCCATTTTCAGAAAGAAAATTGTCATTTTGACAGAGCTTCCTGCTCCCAGGGTTTTCAGTTCAGTATCTGGCAAACAACATACTAAACACATTCATGAGCAAAACTACCTACTAAAAGGAACCAACTGTATGAAAGACATTGCAGTATTTGCAGTCATTGCTTTTACAGTTTAGCTCAACTAATTTAAAATTCAAATCCTACAGCCTAGAAATGTGAACTATAACAATTTATTCAGGTGAGGATTTCTCTGATCACCCTGAAGCAAAGAAAACTGTGTAGGAAACCAACTCCTGCAACTATATTTCAAGTGTAACTTTAGTCATTGTAGAATAAGAATATTAAAAATGTAAAATGAGACTGCTTCAGAAGATAACCTCTTTTTATTTGTTGCCTTGCACTGAAGAATTATTCCTTAAATGTGTGTCAGCAAAAAAACCAACCCAAACATTTGTTGCTTCATAAATCCTAGAATGCCTAGGTTACACACCAGCAACAGAAATAGCAAGGGCTTGGTTTTTGACTCAAGTTCAATATACTCTTCCATCAACGGTAACTTTAAGGAGAAAAAGCCATATTCTTAATCTCTGGACTGGTGACACACTTTAGTCACTCCTGAGCTGAACTGAGTTTTATGCCATCCCAGATATGTTTCCTTAATAAAGAATAATAACGTACTTAAGAAGTAATGAGAACATACAGAATGCATTTTGGGAAGACAACAACCTGTCTGGGTGTTTCTTCTCAGAGGATTTTGTGTGTTCTATAATTTTCTGTCTGCCTGTTTAATAATTGGCCTTTGTGAATTAAAAATGAGCATGGTAACTTGAAATTCATGGCAGTACAGAAGGCGAGCAGAGGGTACTCTGTGATACTAAGATTTTTTTCTGAATTTAAAGCCACAGGGGGTTCACCTGTTCTGACCTGCAGTGTATCACAGGAGATGCACCATTTACAGATTGGGCTTCCAGTCACCATTATTTGAATGGTGTGAATAATTTGCCTGTTTAAGAAGTGTTTAGGCGTACCTTTGCAGAATCTGTGAGGATCCACTTGGCAGCTGCTTTTCCCCAGGTGAGCCCAGCATCTGCCTGAGTAGGTCTGTCTCAGCTTGATAAAGTAGGAGAGTGCACTTTGTGTAGGTAGCACAGGTGCAGGTGGAAAGGGGATGAGGTTGGCAAAACACTGTGCAGCTGGAAGATGTTTCTTAGGTCCTTATAAATATAAATGACTGACCCTCTGTAAGAAAACTTATCCCTCTCATACTCTATTTTCCTGTATCCATTGTGATGCAACTCAAGACTTAAATTACATTACATAGTAGTATTGTAAAAAAAAGAGTGATGGGAAGGAAATGTCTGAGATCAAAATAAACCTGAAACTTATCTGTTACATCCACTAGACCGTGCCCCAATGCACTATTAATTAAGCAATGAAGAGGGTGAAAATTATATGCTTTGATCGACTTTTTTTCAGTTATTTTCACTCTTATTGTGTTTATTCAAAATAATTAAATAGCTGTATGAGGCCACACAACTGTGTCTTTATGCTCAAATGAACAAATAGAAGCAACAATTGTTTAACTTGGCAACTATTGTGTGTCAATGATGAATGTGGAAACAAAGATGCAAGAAAGAGCATCAAAATGTGAGCTCCTTTCCATCTGTTTGCCGCTTCATTTAAAAGAGGTCGATATGGGGGCATGGCACCAACAAAAGTTACCTGGATTATCATGAATAGGAACAATATTGCTTCTATTCATTTATGTGAAGGCTGCACATTTTCTGTTCATGAAAAGTGAAGAATGTTAGGAACCTGTTCTTGCAGAGTGGGATTCCAGGAGCCTATGGTTTTTGCTGTGTAAATATGCATGACATCAGTTACCTGTGCCAGGTTACCCATGCAGCTAAGGCAGAGGGATCGGTAATGAGGCGATCCTGCACTGCTTCAGAGGCCACCGCTTAGTCTCTACGCACAGTGGGAAGGCCTAGAGCTCACTTTAGCCTGAGCTGATACTCTCTAAACTATCCAGGTAGGTGCCAGATCCAAGCTAGGTGCTGTGTACAGTTTTTAGCCTGAGCCAGTCAGTCTTGCTGACATGGATCCTGCATAACACTATATGAGGATAGTGGATATTATCAACCTGGACTTTCAAAAAGCATTCGGCACTGTTCCCCATAGAATTCCAGTGGAAAAACTAGCTGCACATGGCCTGGGCGAGCATATGATCTGCTGGATCATGCACTGGCTGTCTGGACGGTCCCAAAGAGTGGTACTCAATGGAGTTAAATCCAGCTGGTGGCCCGTCACAAGTGGTGTTCCCCAGGGCTCAGTGTTGGGACCATTTCTGTTTAACATCTTAATTGATGATCTTGATAATAGCATAGAGTGTATCATCAGTAAGTTCGCAGATGACACCAAGTTAAGTCAGAGTGTTGATCTGCATGAGGATAGGGAGGCTCTACAGAGAGACTTAGATAGGTTGGATCGATGGGCCAACATTAATGGTATGAGCTTCAACAAGACCAAGTGCCAGGTCCTGCACTTGGACGACAACAACCCCATGCATCGGTACAGGCTTGGGGAAGTGTGGCTGGAAAGCTGCCTGGTGGAAAAGGACTTGGGGGTTCTAATTGACAAGCAGCTGAATATGAGCCAGCAGTATGCCCGGGTGGCCAAGAAAGCCAATGGCATCCTGGCTTGTATTGGAAATACTGTGACCAGCAGAAATAGGGAGGTGATTGTCCCCCTGTACTCAGCACTGGTGAGACCACACCTGGAGTATTGTGTCCAGTTTTGGGCACCTCAATACAAGAGAGATATCGAGGTGCTGGAGCAAGTGCAGAGGAGGGCAATGAAGCTGGTGAAGGGCCTGGAGAATAAATCGTACAAAGAATGATTGGGGGAGCTAGGACTGTTTAGTATGAGGAAGAGGAGGCTGAGGGGAGACCTCATCAGTCTCTACAACTACTTGAAAGGACATTGTAGAGAGGTTGGTGCTGGTCTCTTCTCACAAGTGATTAGTGATAGAACAAGAGGGAATGGATTCAAGCTGCGACAGGGTAGGTTTAGACTGGACACCAGGAAGAAATTCTTCACAGAAAGAGTGGTCAGACACTGGAATAAGCTGGCCAGGGAGGTGATTGAGTCACCATCCTTGGGTGAGTTTAAGAGTCGTTTAGATATGGTGTTGGGGGATATGGTATAGGGAAGAACTTTGTAGAGTAGGGTAGATGGTTGGACTCGATGATCCCAAGGGTCTTTTCCAACCTAGATGATTCTATGATTCTATGACTTCTGTGTCAGAGCTAATTTGTGTCTGGTGAGCTTGGAGAAGACATAGGCAGGGAAGCACATGTCTGTCTACACTATCCATATATATATATATCCACCCCTACATAAATATGAAAAAGCATGCAGAGGCATTGCCCTGCTGCAGTAAAATGCAGTTCTAGAGAGCACAGTTGAGCAGGAAGGATGTACCCAGTATGAGTGGCTCCACAGGAGTCTCCCTGGGGCCAGGTGCCTCAGTTATTTTCATTAATGCCTTCATAAAGTAGCTGACAACTAAGGTGTGTATATGCTGGATTCCACTTCCTAATATCACTTGTTCGCCCTTTTTTAGCCTTGTAGCCCTCTTCATTCATTACCTTCATTCTTACCTTGCATATAGCTTTGCACCTCATCAGTCTTAAAGACATGTTGTCCCTAAACTGACAAAATAAAATCACTTTCAAGTATAGATTAAGTTTTAAAAAATCTTCCTGCTATGTAGCCTTGAAGGTGAAATTGAAATCACTGCAGAGAGGAACAGTCTCTTGTATTCTCACCAGTAATACTCCAAAAATACTCTTTTTTCTCCACATGGGCATACTCAGGAGTCCCATGAGTCCGGTGGGGACCTGGCTCTTGTTTTGGCTGCAAAAGAAGGCTTTCTGGATGAATTTGGCAACAGTTAAAGGGCTGTTCTTCAAGCACAAATTTTACTTTCACATTTAATTAAATAGAGCTGCAATTTAATTTTTTTTTTCTTTTTTTTTTTTTTTTCTCGTGAGGCCAAATATGCTTTTCTGGGTGATTTGGGAGTGCACAAATGATGATGGAGCTATGGATGCCTTAAATCACTGATTGAATCAACTCAGTAGTTAGTTGTTACTTCCAAAGCAACATGTGTGCCTAGGTGAGAGGTTATACGTCACTGCCCATTTCAGAAGTCACATATGTTGTTTTGTAAGGGTGGTGTTTTTTCCCATACATAATCTCAGTGTAGTTTTTGGTTACATGCACAGTGTGTTGGAGAATTGTGCTTTTCTCTAGTGATAAAAGGAGATCCAATAAAAATATTCAGTTAATGCTATGCAGCAGTACCACATCAGCCTGTTGAAGCTTTGTACATATGAACTAAAATCGTAAAAAGGACATTACCACACACGAGTTTAGTTCACAGCCTGAAAGTGGTGTAAGAGAGAAGCTTGACTAAACCATCACTGACCATAAGCACAGGAAGAAATGATCTCTTCTGTCCTTCTTTCCCTCCGCACCTGCCAAACAACAGAAATTTAAGCAAAATATGAATAGATGAGCATAAGATAAAGGGGGAGAAATGAAAAACATAAGCAAAGAATGACAAGAAAGGTTTTAAAAAGTGAATTAGCTGAGCAGAAAAAAGCAAGGAAAGCATTAGACTACCACTCAATAGAAATGGAAAGTTATTAGCAGATAACAGTAAGAAAGTCAGAGTTTTCCTTGTCTTTTGGTGATAGTCTTCACTGAAAAGATTTATTTTAATCAGATGGCTGGCTTAAAAAACATAAGTTAGAGAACACAAAAATTTACCCTACATCATCTGAGTGACTGAAGGACTTTCAAAACTGCAGGTGGTTACTTTTGAAAATCTGACAGAGCTGGAGATAAACCTCCAGAAGACTGGAAAAAAGCAACACATATTCCGTCCTTTTTAAAGGGGGAAGTCATCGTCCCCCCAGAGAAGAAATTCTGAGCTCAGATACTTTCAATTTCCAGAAATAAATTGAAATATAATGAAGCAAACCTTGTGTAAAGGCATAGAAGACAAGAGAAAAAAAACTTTCAACAAATATATTTTGTCAAACATATCTCAAACCAATCTAACGCAACCCAGTAGCAAGCTCTATGTTACAAAGGCTCTTATGGCTATCACATTTAATATTTTTGAAGATAAACCAGAAAAATATACAACAACTCTTAGGTGGATGGACTGATGTTAGAAAACTTCTTGGAGAATAATTATTGAATGTTCATTGCTAGGTGAGAAGGATGCATTGAAGGGAAATCCACAGGAATCTCTTCTTGGCCATGTTCTTCAATATCCTCCTGAGTGGCCTGGGTGAGGGACTGCACCGACTGGGAAGGACAGTGAGAGGGTAGGTTCCGAACTCCAGCTGCTCAAGGCCCATTGAAGAAATGGAGCAAAGCAAACAGGGCACACTTCCTTGAGAGCAAGAACCACGTGCAACCTGCAGGTTGCACAAATACAGGGTAGAGAACAGGTGGCTGGACAGCAGCTCTGTGAATAACACAGGGATTACAGTGGCATACAAGGCAAGCAAGCAGTAATGTTGTGCCACTGGGATAAAAGATGTGTTCTTGGATGCATAAACAGGGCTATTGCGTGCAAGGGACACGAAATAATTCTTCCTGTTTGATCCTGGTAATATGTGAGTGGACCTGTGAGCAGTGTTTATTACCTAATTTCAATAAAATATGCACAGCTGGAGAGAATTGCATGGCAAGCATGATTTAGAAAATACTTTGAGTGAGAAAAAGCTAAATGAAGGCTTGAGGTCCTTTGGTTTAGAAAAGAAATAGCTTAAGACAGACATGAGATCACAGTTGAAAAAATTAGCTATGAAGGCAAAGGGAATAAGGTCTTCCCCATATTTTCTGTGGAAAGGACAAAAGGTCATGTCTTAAAACATCTCTCAAGACTGGTATAAGCATCGCTGAACATGCCTTGGGGAGGTACAGGGAATGGGTGATCTAAGTGCTTTCCAGTCCCATGCTTTGTGAACTATAGCTCTGTATCCATATCTATAATAAGGAAGCTGAAGATTTTAATTTATTATTGGTGGTGCAATTTTTAAGTCCCTTTATTTAAAAGCAGGATTTTTCAAGTATAAATAATGGGCAGCATGCGTACTTAGCTGACTTAGAGAATAAGTATATGAATTGAGTAAGTCATCATTCCCTCATCTGATCTCAGCTGGACATGACCAGAATCAATACAAGAACCTGAGTCAGATCTTTAGAAAGGCTTCAATTATTTTGGATTGATTTCATTTTAAGTTGTTACAGTCGCATTGTGATTAATGGCTCTCTAATCATGGTACAGTTTTTCAGTAGAGCTGTCACAGACAGTCCATTTCTAAAGAGATGCTTTGGGCTTTATTCTAGAGAACAAATGAGCAGTGCTGACCCACCAAGAAAGAAATTAGTTATAACTGTTAACAATTCCACACATATATGCCCACCAAATTTTCCCACTAAAACAGATCAGTGTTACCAGCCGCTTCAGGTGTTCATGCCTGGATTCTTACTCCACGTACCATATCATGTCTTGCTGATAAAGTTTCAGCTTGAGAGAATCTCTGTGTTGTCTGAGTAAATATGGGAACTTGAATCCCCAGTGCTTATACATTTGAATATTGAATATCAGGAATGGTGTTTTTCAGGGTTTCCTGCTGGAAAATTGCACTTTGTATCAGGAATTTGACTTTCACTTGGACAGAAAGAGAGAAGGGCATCTGTAATCCCACTGCGCTGTGCACTCACAGGGATGTTAAAATCCCTCCATGAAACCAGAGATAAAGCTTTTGAACTTAATTGTATCTATCTACTAATCCATCAAGATAGATGTTTATTTTGCCTTTCTGCCATTTGTTTCCACAAATATGGTGCTGTCCTTCTGCCTGTGAGTGAAATATCCCTGACTGAGGCATGCTCTGACTATTCCCACAGAAAGTTCATCCCTGTGGCAGCACAGGTGAAGGCAGGCTTAATGACATTTGCAAAACATTCAGGAGCTGTGACTGCTTGTCTTTCAAAAGACTCGCATATGAAACTGTTGGCCATTGTCTGCCTTTTGTCAGCTCTGTTCATACCACATAGCAGCAACTGAAGAATTTGCTGCATAGGATAACTGTCAAGTGATGCTTTGAGGTGATCAGTGGTGCTTTAAACAGCTAGTGGCTTGTTCTGCTGGTGAAGCAGGGAATTCAAATCTTTGGGCATTCCTGGTGTCTCTGAAATCACTGAGGTTGTTTACTCAGGGCTTTGCTTATCTGCAAAAAATAACAGAATAATTTGGGTTGGAAGGGATATTTAAAGATCATCTAGACCAACCCCCCTTCCATGGGCAGGGACATCTTTCACTAGATCAGATTGTTCAAAGCCCTGTCCAACCTGACCTTGAACACTTCCAGTGATGGGGCATCCACAACTTCTCTAGGTAACCTGCTCCAGTGTCTCACCACCCTCATCATAAAATTTCTTCTTTCTGTCCAGTCTAAATCTGTGCTCTTGCAGTTGCTCATGTCCAATTTTTCAACCACTGGTATCCCCAAGTCCTTCTCCACTGAGCTGCTCTCAGTCCATTCATCCCTCAGCCTGTACTGATACTGGGGACTGCCTCGATCCAGGTGCAGGACCTTGCACTTGGGCTTGTTGAACTTCATGAGGTTCCCACCTCATCAATCCCATGGAGGACTTAGGCTTGGCTTGTTCAGTAGCAGTGTTAGTAGTAGTAGCTGGTCCACCTGTGCCTCCTCCAGGTATGCAGTTAGTGAGAGAAGAAAAGGGTGTTTGAGCAGCATGTGTGTTATTTGTTCACAGCTTCTAAACATTCAAGAAAGCCTAAGAAAGGAATGGGAGTTAACCTATGCACACATAGCACCTGTTCATTTACACCTTTTTGTCCTTTTCTAATCTTCAAAGTCTTAGCGTGACTTTTCCCCACCTTTTTATTTTCCTCTGGTACTTTAATGTGTTTCCTAATCTAAGGGTCTCCCAAGATCTGCATTACCCTGAAATATCAGTTGAGTAAGTGCTGCGTGATAGCATCCCAGATGAATCATATTTGACATACATTAAAAATATGCAGAAACATATAACAAAATTATGACTAACACAGGAATGACACACCGTCTGACAACTCAGGCAAACATAAGTCACTACCTATAAATGAAGGTGCTGGAATCAGCTGAAAAGCAGTTAACTCTTTCAACCTGGAACAATGCCACCTGTGTTTATTGCTCTCTGTCTTTGTGCACGTAAGGACACAGATTGATCTGAGAAGTCTAAGCTCTTCTGTGAATGGCCTGTACTCAGCAGTTTTCAAGGCAGCAAAATCCATCTTGGTCTTTTACATCAAACTTGGTGGTTGTGACTGGCCCGGGGGTAGTCACTGCAAGAGAAGCATTAGCTCTTGGCCTGTGAGTACTGCAGCTACCTGCCTGCTGCATGGACTCAGCTGCTTCAAGGTGCTAAAATGTCCCCTGGTCCCTGCCAAACAGGGAGACATTCTTAAGATTTAATGTGGAGCTGCAGTGAGGCAGCACGGCAGCGTATACGGATGGGCAAATAAGTTCTTACAGGCCCTGCAAGGAGCATGGCCATGGAGCTGTGGTGCTGTGCTAATTAGCCTCATTTGAGTTAATTAACAGACTTGTAAACTGAACTCAGTCAAGTGGTGCTTTTGCCTCCAGTCCTGGAAGAAGCTTATTAAGAACCTATTCTGTGGTCTTTGCACCAAGGGCTATTACACCTTCCAATAGTACCCTTCAAAAGGCAGCAACCTAGTGTCAGGCTCTAACTTCCTTCAGTGCCACCAGACCAACCTGGACTCAGAAAGCATGGTCCTGTGGTCACAGGCAGTGCTGCCATAAGGATCAAGTGCATGGAGACCAGTCAGGGAGCATGGCAGTGCCAGCGAGTGCTGTTGGTTCAGGGAGAGTACCAGCATTGGCACGGTGACCAAAGAGCTGCCTGTGGCACAGTCTGCCTCCAGCAGCGGGCTGGCAACAGCTGGCTTCACCGTAGACAAGAGCTGCAGCTCTGCTGCTCTCTCCTGCCCAGTGTGTTGGTCTTGCTTAGCTCCAAAGGAAGCAGGTTTTAGCAGCAGCAACTGGAGCTCTACTTTGTCTCGACTCTTTTTCACCCCTGAAAGTAAGGAATTAATCTTTTCAAATAGAGTCTAAAATATAGTCATACATGAGCTTTTCTTATAAAACTTTTCAATGAAAAAGAAAGGGATTAAGGATATCGTTAAAGTAAAAGCCGTCCTTAATACCTTATATCAACACAGCCTTAACCGTTTTAATTTTCTTCCTTTCCTGCATTATTAATAGGACTTTTCAAGATTTTTAATGGTAGTCATTTCTGTGGAACGAAGCAGATGAAAACCACTGTTCAAAACCCTCCACTGTTTTTACCTGTTTGCTGCTGTATCGAGCAGTGATGTGAACTCTGTTGTGACTCTGGTCCCACTGCTTCTATTGGAAATAGAGTAATCTAACAGCACTTGCAAAGCCTGAAGCTGAACCTGTAACTCTCAAGCTTTGCAGCCAAACACAACACTGTTCACTGTAGCTGTGGACAGAGCAGCACCAGGAGAAGCAGGACTTTCCCAGTGTTACTCACCAGACCAGTTATAGAAACAAAGACTGACTTTCACGGTTCTCCTAGGCCAGTTCAGAGCCACTAAAAGATGATGTGTGAAGTGCTCTGGACTAGATTTTTTTGAGGTGACTATCTGAAGAGTTTCTGATTTTCTGGTCAAAACATGAGGAAGGACAACTGTGATTTTATGAGATCAGAGAGCATTCAAACAGGCACTTGCATTCTCAGTTTAACAAGTATTAGTCAGGTTACTTCAGCTATCACCAAATTTTGCAATGCATTAGCCAAAGTACCACCATGGTGCATGTGACCTCTGAAATTTAGACTTGCTTTTTTTTTCTTTCTCTTTTTTACATAAGGTAAATTATGAAGTTTCTTTGTCTGGCAATTTTCTTCTTTTTTTTTTTTTTTTTTTTGAAAATCAATGTCATAGTAAAAGTTGGTCTATCCAGGGGCTGCAGGGCAAGGACAGATGATGTTTTTAATGGGTTCTGTGCAGCAAGTGTGGCAGAGCTTATTATTATTCTCTCATAGGGTGCATTGAAAAGTAACA